>APFE031487020.1:126826-143108 GCA_000404065.3 Pinus taeda
ATATATATATTTGTGTGTATGTGTGTGTGTTCTTGTTGGGTGAATGGCATAAAAATATTCATGGTTTAATGAGGAATAGAATAGCATTGTGATGGTCTTCTCTATCTGACTGAATATCTAGGAGTACCCACATACTCCTTGGCCTCTCTTAGTGTCTTCTCTGCCCACTTAGTTCTCTTCCTCCCCGTGTCAGGAGTCTAGGTCTAGGTGTGAGGAACCCTTCTCCCCTTGTTTTGTTCTTTTGGCTTGACTTGCTCACTCTACTCTCAGAGGGGTTTGTGTTATCTCAACTTTTTGTTCATCCCACTCCTGAACCTCTACTATAGATGAATATGTGTTGCAATACTACCAAAGATCCCTTCCCTCTTCAAATTTCACATCCTTGTGTATCACTGTCTTCCTAAGAGCGTGAATGTATTATCTATATGCCTTTGAAGCCTCATTGTACCCCACAAGAATCCCTTTCTTTGTATTAGGCTCTAAATTCATTCTCTTCTCTGAAGGAACATGTAAATACACAAAACATCCAAAGATGTGGATGTGACCTAGGTCAATATTCTTCCATATAAATGCCTCCTTGGGTGTTAGTCTTCCCAACACTTTGTATGGGCTTCTATTCTACGAATAGGCAACAGTATTGCAAGCCTCTACCCATAGAAACATAAGTAGCTCTTGGCCATGAAGCATAGTCTTGGCTGCTCCACTAACAACCCTATTCTTTAGTTTTGTGACCCCATTCTGCTGAGTGTTATAAGGAATTGTCAACTTCTTTATGATTCCCTAACATGAAAAAAAGTCCTTGAAGGCATTAAAGGTGTACTCACATCCATTGTCAGACCCAAGTGGTATAATCTTCCTCCCAGTTTGGGTTTCCACAAGAATTTTAAACTCCTTGAACTGATTGAAATCCTCATCTTTGTTCTTCATGAAGTATATCTAGGTCTTCAAATTGAATTCATCTATGAAGGTTGCATAGTAATGGTACCCACTTAAGGATACACCTGACATGGGTTGATCTAGGATCATTTCTTCAGCGATGTTAGCAGAATTGCATAAAAGAGCATGTAAAAACATAAATGCAACTCTTAAAAGAAGCAACATATAAAAGATACCATAAAGACAATGCACCAATGTTTGATAACAAATTTCACCCAATGCAGGCTACGTCTCTGGGCTTAATTGTAAAGTGGAGAGGCCTCTTCATTGATCTAAACAAAAAGAAAGACAAGTACATGGAAAATACACCATCATAACTCACTTATGTGAGTGACATGAAAATGGGTTGCTCATATCCCAAATATGACTGTACTAGTGAAATCCTTGCGAAATTCTAAGTGAAATGAGTATAAACTCGACCAGATTCTGACACCACCAACTATGGACTCCCAAAGAATCTTCGAGATTCCACAATTGAGTCTTTTGGGATTATTCCTATGAATATTCTAGGGAATATTCTAGGGAATATTCCATGGGAATATTCTTCTTGATATTCGTGCCTACAGGGTTCCGCTTTAGGGTTTCACAACCCTCTTAGTTCCCTCGTCCTTCGCTATTCTACTCCACGTGTTGGCCCTTCGCTCAGTTAAATGAAAGAATAGGGTTTAAATATAAATGTGTCGATGGACTTTACAAGGCCTCATCGACTGGAGATTTGGTTGGTAGTGTTATGTTAAGTTAGTTGGCGATTTGGCGGGTTCAAACCCCGCAGACTCCAATTTTATGTTCAAATAAATATATATAATTTATATATATATATATATTATATAATATATAATATATATATGTATGTATGTATGTATGTATGTATGTATGTATGTATGTATGTATGTATGTATACTTTCATGACCTCATCCTTCGCTCAGTCGAATGAAAGAACAGGACTTAAATATAAATATGTCGGTGGACTTAACAAGGCCCTGTTGACTGGAGGGTTGGTTGGTAGTGTCATGTTAAGACAGTTAGTGGTTTGGTGGGTCACAAGTTCAAAACCCACATACCTTATTTTATGTATCAAATAGACGATATGATGTTGTCGTATTTGGTAGAACTACCACCGAATTTGGTGATCATGCCAAATTAATCTCTAACTTGACCTATCACCAAACAAAACTTGGTGCTCTGACAGATCTTTCTGACTTGGGTTTGATTAGCCAGCCACGTGGTGCCCAGTGCTTGGGCCATGTGGCCCCAAATTCTTCGGCCAACAAACACCTAGTCACATGTCTGCAAAATTTAGTGATTCCACCAACTGTAAGGATGTCACTACTTTTATTTGGATCTCCGCCAATTTTAGCCACCCATCTGCCAAATTTGTTCGGATCGCAGATTTGGTGATGGTCCAAATTTGTCCGGTGCCAACTATAATTTATCATTTTTCTAAGATTGAATGTAACTTTGATTGGGCATAAATTTCGCATAAAAAATCAGATTGATGCATTGTTTGTAGAAATTAGGTTACATATTTGCAACTACTCATGAATTTTTAATCAAAATCACAAGACACAAACCTACTCTGCTGCTCTGTGAACATTAATTCACAATTTAGTACAAAAATCTCAGACATGCAAGAAGAAATAACACACATGCAACAAGTATTTTTGTTTGGGGAAAGTAATCTACTAAAAAACCCCTAGGCATGCTTATATTAATCAAATGAATAGAGATGAATAGGGATTATCAACCACCCTTACCCTTCACTTGTGGAATGTACTACATGAAACGCCTCTTACTATTTCTACGCCTACTACAACATCTGGAACTGAGAAGCATAGCAAAAAAACAAACCGAATCAATTGTGTATGCAACTATCTCTGGGGAAATTATGTTGTTGTTGACTCTTCTACTGAGCCTCTTGCTCTACTGTCAACACTCCTATGCACTCCTCGGTACCTAACTGACACTGATCCTCCTGCCACTGAATATTGTGGGCTCCCGTAGCAAGGTAATGATCCATGAGGAGAATGCCTCAATGGACCCTGCCCAAATTTCTATAACTCTCAGACTAAGGATCTACATTTCTCCACCTCACTCCTCGAGGTATAGTTGCATGTGCTCCCTCTTCCCACTTGGTTCGAATTGTCCCCTTACTAGAGGTCTTTGCTTTAGTGGATGCCTCCACACTTCCTCCTCTCTGCCTCTCCATTTTTGGTTTCTCAACAACTTCTTGAGGCTCCTTCTAAGGTTGCATGTTGAGAGGTCTAACATGCTCCCTCTCAACCACCATACCTCTAGTCTTTGTCTTGCTCCTCAAGGTTGTGCATGCATCTTCTACCTCAAGTGCATATAGGTTCTTGACTCGAACCCCAATCTACTTCACCTGTCCCATGGCTATGTGTCTTGGGAATGCCTTTCCTTTAATAAAGATCGCATCATAACCATGGTCTTCCAAAACTACAACAAAGATGAAATTTTTCTTTAGGCCTGGAACGAACATGACATCCTTGAGTCTGAGAGGGGATCCTGACTCCCTCTGAAAGGTGATTGTACTAATCTCGGTCGCATTGTACCTTTCTTTGTCTCTAAACTCAATATTGATTTGGAGATCTTTCTCCTCCAGGCTACTGAAAAACTCTCTAGACCTAATCATGTGGAATGAGGCACCTGAATCCAAGTACCACACAATCCCCATCACAGTGCTGGCCATGCATGTGATAAGGGTGAAAACTAGCTCAAATTGTGAAGCCAAATCTTCCTTTGTTGTTGCTACCGCAAACTCATTCTTGCTATACTTTTTTATGTGGACACTTAGTAGCATAGTGCCTGAATTCATGACAATTGTGTGAACCTACTCAGATATTGCATTATAGTGTCATTCTTCTGCATCTTGATACTTCGAAGTTTATCCTTGAGTGTCGGCTTCGTGTGGTCACTACTATTCTCGAATAATTTTGTCAATGCTTTCCACATCGCAAACGAAGTTTCTTTTCTGTAGATATTCGAGACAATATGGTCTCGTACTCCCTCCAAGATTATTCTCTTCATCTTGGGTACATCTTTCTTCCATTATGCAAAGTCCTGGACATCATTTGTCGGTGGTCTTGGAATATTTGCCTTAAAATATTTGAGAAATCCATTGTCATCTAATACTGCCTCCATGTGATCCTTCCATGCAACAAAACTTGAGGTTCCTTTCAAGGCATATTCTAGGCTTAGTCCATTGAAGGTCATCTTCTTAGATCTAAAGAAATCCTGCTACACTAATCTTAAAATTTGAACCTCTAAGAAACAACTTTGAATTTCCTGCTATAATGTGAATCCTGCTCTGATACCATGTAGAAATTAGGCTATAGATTTGCAATTTCTCATGAAGTTTTAATCAAAATCACAAGACACAAACCTACTCTACTGCTATGTGGACATTAATTCATAATTTAGAACAAAAATCTCAGACATGCAAGAAGAAATAACACACATGAAACAATTATTTTTATCTAGGGAAAGCAATCTGCTAAAACCCCCAATGTTTGCTTGCATTAATCAAATGAATAAAGATTATTTCAATTGCTTTGCTCAACTAAGCTCACCCTGCAAGTGCACAACCTATGTCTCTACTCATTGAAGGCCTCTGACCCAGACTTAGTCAAATTTTGCCTCGGCTTGAGCTCCTATTTGCTTGTGCAATTCCTAAGGAAATAAGCCCCTATTAATTAGGAATTTCCTCCAAAATGCTTGCGCAATTCCTCGGGGTTGATCACCTAACCTCATGCAACACTTGTACTCTCAACTAGTTTACAAAAACTAGTTAACTGCCTTGGAAACTCCACCACAACTGGGCAACTTGTATTTTTTGCATGCATGAGCTAATTATTAGTTGATTAATCAGTTAACTAGATGATCTTTGAGTTATATTGATGTACCACTACTTAACTGATTGCCAACTAGTTCTATTAATAGATAGAACTAGTTTAACTGATTACAACTAAAATTGACTCAATCTAGGCTCCTAAAATATAGGAATCACTACAGAGAACTAAACTTCATGCCCTTAACTCAAATTAACTTAGCTAAGCTACTATTTTTTAGAAACCAACACAAGCAAACTAAACTTTTACTAATTAACTTGAATTGAGTGTTCTTAACTGAGTGACAAGAGCCATGTCACCTCTGTTAACTCCTCCAAGTTGTCCATTGATGTGGAATTTCAAATTTCCTCAATTTGATTAAGGAAAAATCAAAATTGAGACTTTCTTGCTTCATTTTCAACATTGTTTGCACCATTGGATTCCTTGCGACGAGATCTTTGATTTGATATTGGCATTGCTGAGAGTTGAGGACTTTGATTTTTAGGCCTTTTAGGGATCCTACTGGACCATTCCTCCCCACTGAGAATCTTTTGGTCCTCAAAAATTATAAAAAGGAACTGCAAGTTGATGTACTTCACCTTTTTCTAGATCTAAATAACAAATGTCTTTGACAGGCCACACTCTCCTTTCCTTCACCTTTGTACTTTAGAACCAGAGTGATGAAGACAATACCTATATCCATATGCAAATCCGTAGCTGCCAGTGCATGTCTCACAACTTTCCAGATTCCAAGAAATACCTTACTTGCAAAGAGTTTATAAAACACTCATGGTCAACCTTTACATTGATTTACAACAGAACTCATACCCTTTGTTATCCAACTAAAAGCCAAAATATCACTACATTGCGTACTCAAGTGATGTTATACACTTCATCACTTTTACAATTTTTTCCCATCTATGGGGTCTTTAAAAAGAAACATGTGATTTACAATGGTGGTCATACTCGACTACTTAAAAAGGCTACTTGTTTGTTAACTAACCAGCGTAATAGGCTTTCTTCCTATAGTTGGCTTCCTTTTTGAACTGCTTCATTGGTCAATTTATTCACAGGTGCTTTCATATGCTCCTAGTCCTCGTTTGGGCATAGCTCTGGATAGATCTTCCATTGTGTGGCTTTATGATGGCCACCTTTGTTGCAATGTCTACAATGTTTTTTCTTCCTCTAAACTTTCTTGACCTTTTTTTGTGTCGCCTTCCTGGGTGACATTACCTTCCTTGAACAATTATCTTTGGCGCAACTCTAGCAAAGAGAAATTGACTTAGTTCTTCCTTAGAAATGCTCACTATCATTGGAAGGTTGTGATGTGCTCGCAACAACCTACACTGACTTAAAGTTGTAGCTTCAAGATTCTCCTATCTCTATGGATTTGGCGTCTGCTCCAGCGTCCTCTCTTACATATCCCAATCCTAGATATTGAGGTAATTCCACCACTTGTATGGGATTCATAATTCGCTAGTCACTAACTCCTAGGCCCTTTCCATCATATCCCACCTTCTTCATTAGGTTTGAACCAATGCCCTTGGTGTGCCTTTCAAATGCACTAAAATCATCATCACAATGAGAACATGAAATTGAAGAATCACTAACATCGTTTACCTCAATTGTTGATTTTGAAGCAGGTGATGATGGATTTGATAAGCCTTTATTGCACTTCAACTTTTCCAAGGCCTCTTTTGTGGCTTGTAACTAAAGTTGCAATCCCTTCTTCTCCTCTTTATATTCTTGTAGTAGTCTTCTTAGTTCAACATTCTTTGCTTGAATGCTTTGGTTGATCTCCTCAAATTCTTGGAGCCATGCATTCTTTGATGTTCTTCCCATCATTGGTCCAAAACCTACAATCCCAATAGTTGTGATCTTCATCTCATTGTGTGAATCGGAACCCAGGTGATGTTGCATTGCAGTAGTAGTTTCTTACTTCCCTTGGCCACCATACTTCTTAGGCTTTAATTATGGATGTATTTTCCAACAATGCTCCTCATCATGCCATTCATTCTTGCAATGAGCGCAAGAGGGATTTTATTGTTTTTTCTTTGTTGTCATTGTATTCTTTGCATGGTCGTCTATTTCTTGTTTTCAATATGAATAGCTTTCACACTAGCTTTCATCAAGAGTAGTGGGATTAAACAACAACAATGAATGCCAAAGAAAATTGTGCAAAGTGCCAATATATTTCATCAAAGCATCTGGTGAGTCAAAAGGAATATTCAATGTCGACGCTTGCGTCCTAAACTCCTCTATAAAGCTTTGAACATTTTGATCTTTGCCTTGTCTCTATTTTTTCCATTCTATCATGGATTTTTGTCGGTAACCTAATGGACAAAATTGCTTTCTTAATGCAAAAAATAAACTTAGATCATCAAGAAAGGAGTTTACCATTATGCTTACTACCTTTCTAAAGTTTGCTCTCCCATCATACAAGAGTTGTGCCTTCCATTCAAAGATATGCCAATAGAATCTTTGCTTCATCCTCTTCGATCTGTTATATACGACAATACACTTTGATCTGTCTAGTCCAATTGTTTAGCTTTTCTGCATTAGCTTTTCCATTAAACATGGGCAATCAAATTTCACATCTATTAAAGAGTGCAACTAAGGTCTAATTCCCCTTCCTATAAGCTTGATATATCTATATATATATATAGATAAACAATCATAAATAATGAATAATTAATTTCGTGTTGAATAGTCATGTCTCAAAGGACATGACCATTCATGAATGGGTACCTACCTAGCTATATAGTTGGAACCCTCAGTTGTAATCAAATCACCTCAAATCTTCTTGTACGTATTGTCGATGTTTTATCTACAATTACGGTCAATGATGATAAGACATTGAAGTAATTATTGAAAGCATAAAACATACCATAAAAAATTGAGTGTTAGATTTTTGGGGTTGTTACAATCTTTACGTACAACATATTTAATTTTTTGCCAAAATATAACGAATGCAAAGAATTCCATGAATTTTGGTCGGAAGTAACTACTGGTAAATATGTCTAATCACCAAAATATAAAGTATGTATCTACTAATAATAATTTTTGTTTGAATGCTCTTGAAAGTCTATGATTCAAGCATATGTCTTTTGAAGTCAGTTTGCTCAAATAAGATTGGTTAAGACCTTTTTTCATAAACCTTATGTGGCATTGGAAACAAAGAGGTGACAAGATTGAAGAGCTTTCAACTTGACAAATTGTTTCGTTCCTAGTTTGATAAAGGTTCCCAAGCATAACATATTATAATGTGAGATCGATGACCTCTAGAATCATTGGAATGAGAGTTATGCGTCACCACTACAATCTTGTTTGAAGTATTCTCGGATAATCTCTTATCATCATAAGAAAAGCTCTGTCAAAATTCCAAAGACTTGCATCATAATATTCTTATATACCAAATGTTTGTTTCAAATACTTGAAAAATGAAAATACATTAGAGGATTGTGTCAATGATCTACAAATTGTATGCAGTTATAAATAAATCTGAAGTCTCCCTGATTAATGAAGAGGCTTGAGAGGGAAGATACAATCCTTTCATGAATTGTTGATGTTTATAGTCAAGAAGCATATATTGTGAAGCTACATTTGGGTATTAAAGAAGATGAGTAGGACTCATGGTTACAAATTGAAGAATGTTTTATCTCATCAATGTCAAAGGGAGTTGTATGTTGAACCATCTCAGTAGTTATAGCAAAGGACTTCCCTATGGAAGTGAACTGTTAGAAGCATGGCATGTTGATTGGTAATTATTTAGGTTATTAGATCCCAAGATGAGCAAGTTTTCAAGTGGATCCTTTGTATTACAACATGCACCTTAAACCAAAGAGAGTCTGGTCATATGAAAGAAAATTGTTCACAACAATGATCCGTAAATTGTTGTGGATATTCCATTGGACAGTTCGTCACAACAAATCTGACAATATGATATTAAAAATCCAAATTTCTACACTATTACAAATTTATTTAATTTATTCTATTTGTGCATGCATGTGAATGGAAATTATGCAGAAAAGTAGAGAATGATAAAATAAGCTCACACACACATATAAGACACAAAATATGATCTAAAGAACCCTTTCGGGAGAAAACCCGGCTAGAAGGTGAGACCACTTTGCTCTCTTTCTCTGTTTGGAAAATATGGCTACAGGTACAAAGAAGTAATTCTTATGTCCCATGGGTTGCTATAGTGCACAAATCCTATGTGTGTGCTCTACCTCCTATCTCTCCTAACTATATTTGCTCAACTATGGAACAAAATTCTCTTGAAAGAATGGAATGCCTCTTCCTCCTAGTGGCTCGATTACAACACAACCCAATAGCCTACTAGCGGTTAAGTTTAACTACATGAACTCTTAAATAGACTTAAAAAATAGAATATTCTATAGTCTTTACCATAAAAAACACATGGCTAGCCCCTTTTCTATGAATAATGTGGGTTGACGCGACATCCTTCTGAATTATAGGTGTGAAAATAGGAAGGTGAATTTTTGAGTGGCATAACTTTTGCATACTGACTCTAATTGATGTGCTTCTTGCGCCATTGGAAATATATTTGTGTGTAGAATAACATGAAAATGTGCAACACTAAAGTGACAAATTTTTAACCCAAAAAAAATTTGATGCCTCGAAAGGCTCCGGGAAGGTTTCAGACCTTGTTTTGCCAAACTGGGTCCAATTGGTAAAAACGGTCCCATGAGCTAATTCCTCCTCTTTTTCCACTCTAAATATATTGAGATGGATGAAAAACAATATCATGATCCAATTGAGATAACACCTCCCCTTTTTTAGAGGCTTTTGGTCCCCAAAATCTTTTACTGAATGAGGTGAGGAAATTTTTCCTTCATCTTTTCTTTGGTGTACCATTTAGCTTTGACTGGAAATTGTCCCTGCAACCCAATCTGCCAAAGGTCATGCTGCCTTTGTCTTGTAGTTCTGGACCTCTTCTGCAAAATTGTATCTTTTGTCAACTCTGCTTGAATATATGGTGCTAAATTCTCCACAAAAGGTAGGACATATTCCACTTCCTGGTCTAGCATGGAAGGCTCATAGAGTTTCAAATTCTCTACATTCACAACTGAGTAAATACGCATGTATGGTGGTAAAATAAGTTGATAAGTATTATCACCCACCGTTTTCAGTATCTTAAAGGGGCCATAACTCAGAGTCTTGATTTTCTTACCAGGTCCCTGCAACCTCCCTTTGTTCAACTATAGTCATACCTTGTCTCCTACCTTGAATGATTTCTATGTCCTGCGTTGATAATGCCTGGCATTATACTTCTCCTGCAACTTCTGGGTGTGTTGTACCTGTAGATAGATCTTCTTGATATTCTCTATAAAATTTCCATCCCTCAAAGCATATCTTGTAAGATCTTCCCTGACTCCTCCTTACTGTCAATATGAAATATCCAAAGATGAAGGTGGAAAATATCCAAAACAAGTCTCAATTTGTTGAAATATGGCAACAAGAATATTCCAATTTAATTTGTCCTTGAACTAAATTGTGAATTAAAATCGAATTTAATTTATTTATTTTAAATTAATTAGTTGGAGAAATTCAAGTTAGAAGTCTTTCTGAAGTCATGCAAGAATTATCCCTTAAATTAAGGAGACAAGATTGAGTTATATTTGAATTGTAATTAGTTAACTCAGTTTACTGAGTTAAGTCCAATTAAATTAGTTCCAAACTGTTTGAGGAACTAATAGTGAGTTAACAGTCGGTTGATGCATTATTGCACTCAACTAGTGCTACTCCAATTAACTGAAGATTCCCTCATCAGAAACTCATGCATGTCTATTATGAGAAAGACATAGTTGAGATTAATGTTCAAGGACAATGTACTATCAATTGCATGTGTTTTCTCATGTAGAAAACTCATGCATGCAGTCAAGGGTTTATCCTTGAGGATTGCACAGTTTTGGAGGATTGGTTTTCCACTTGGTAAAGGCAAATCATCCACAAGGAAAAACGCAAGGAAATAGGAGCTTGGAGGGAAGAGACGAAGGTTTGAGAGAATCCAAGATTACCTGTGAGCATCTGTGAGGATTGTACTGAGAATTGGCTAGTTGTGAGAGCTAGGGCTTTGTATAATTCCTATGTATTTCCACCATGTATGATAATACAATAGTGTGGGGTTTTTAGCTGAGGCTTTCCCCAAAGTGTTTCATGTGTATTGTGTCATTGATTCTTCTTCTTCTGGTTATATTGTTCAACTCAATGTTTAAGCTTCCACAAATTGATAGTAGAAGTAGGTTATAGTATTCTGCTTATATTGCATTATGGGGTTAACCTATCCCAGATTTTCTACGTGGTATCGGAGCTGTGAACAATATACTAAGAAGAGAATTCAAAGTCTGAAGTTCGGGGTTGCAGGTGCAAATCGAATTCATATCATACTTTAAGGGTGGCCAATGGCATTCTATAGCTTGAGACTCAAGTATGCCTTGGAAGGTAGCTCAAATTACATGGCATGGAAAGATAGAATGGAGGTTGTATTAGAAGACAATGGCTTGAAGGAATTCATTGATCAAGAAATCCCAAAGCCAGCTTCAACTAATGCACAAGAGTTGGCTAAGTGGAAGAAGTGTGTGGCGAAGGCGAGACGGATCATCCTTGATGGAGTTCGAGACCATATTGTCTCGAGTCTCCATGGGAAGGATACTCCATTTTCAATGTGGAAGACATTGAAGGAACTCTACTAGAATAGTAGCGACCAAAGGAAATTGGCGCTCAAGGATAAGATTCGAAGGATCAAGATGGAGAAGGGAGATACTATTTCCACATATTTGAACAAGCTCACCACTTGCAGAGATGAACTTGGCAGTGTGGGAATAACTATTGGCAATGATGATATGGTGAGGCTCGCTCTCCTTGGCCTTCCAAAGAGTTGGAATAGCTACCAAGACTCTGTGAATGGAAGGGAGAAACTGTTGGATTGGGAATGACTATGGTCGGATCTTATGCAGGAGGAGATTAGGAGGAGAACATGAGATGGTTCTTCATCCAAGAATGATGATGAAGGAAATCTGGCCTTAGCAAGTAAGGCAAGGAAAGGGAAGGGGAAGGCAAGTAAGATGCTTTAATTGCCACAAGATGGGACATTATGTGACTAATTTCCCATCGAAGAAGTCCAACAAGGGATCCTCGGAAGGATCGAAAGGTGAGGCATTAGCCTCTCAGTTCGAAATGGACTTTACCCTCATCGCATGCATCGTGTCATCGATGATGGGTTGTGTCTGGTATCTTTACAGTGAAGCCTCATTCCACATGACCGGTGATAAAAATTTATTCAATGCCTTGGAGGAGAAAGACCTCAAGATGCGCATAGAGATGGGTGATGAAAAAAGGTATAGTGTTTCAGGAGTGGGCGCGGTTGCTTTTCAGAGGGAGCATGGAGCTCCTCTCACCTTGATAGATGTGATGTATGTGCCTGGACTGAAGAAGAACTTGGTATTGGTCACGACGTTGGAGGGAAAATGCTATGATGTTGACTTCAATAAAGGAAAGGTGTTCCTAAGACACATAGCCATGGTTCAAACCAAGAGGATAGGGATTTGGGTGAAGAATCTCTATAAAATAGAGGTAGATGATTATGCAACATTGAGTACGAAAGCAGAATTGGTGCAAAGCCAAGACATTGGTGAGTTGTGGCATAGGCGGTTGGGCCATTTGCATCATGGGGCTTTGAAGATAATGTAGCAGATATCTACAGGACTTCCCAAAGGTAAACTTGAGCAAGTTCACACATGCAAAGGTTGTACCTTGAGAAGGTACACCAAGTCTTCCTTTCATGATCTAGACAGTCAAGCAAAGGCTATCTTAGAGCGAGTTCATACTGATTTGTGTGGACCATTCTCGACGGCATCCACAGTGAAGCAAAGGTATTATGTGATTTTTATTGATGACTATTCTCGTAAATGTTGGATTTATTTCATGCAGAAGAAGGACCAAACTTTCACAAAGTTTTGTGAGTTCAAAGCTTTGGTAGAGAAAGAGTCAGGGAAGAAGATCAAGGCCTTGATAAGCAACAATGGTGGAGAATATGTCTCTGAAGGGTTTAAGGACTTCTGTGCAGCAGAAGGAATTAAACAAGAGTTGATGGCACCTCATAACCCTCAGCAGAATGGGGTGGCCGAGAGGAAGAACAGAACTATTATAGGGGCAACACAGGCAATGGTACATGACCAAGGCCTACCACTTCACTTGTGGGCTGAGGCATGCAACACAATGGTCTATTTGCAGAATAGAAGCCAGCATCGCATACTTGGGATGAAGACACCAGAGGAAGCTTTCTCCCGTAAGAGACCAGATGTGGGCCGATTCAGGATCTTTGGTTCATCGGTATATTTCCATGTGACAAAGGATGCGTGGAAGAAGCTTGAGTTGACAGCAGAGTTGGGGATATTTGTTGGGTACATTGATACACCTCACAACTATCAGGTGTACTTGCCTACCAGTCGGAGGACAGTGGTTCGCAGAGATCTCAAGTTTGATGAGCAGAAGGCCATGTGAGTTTCCCTTGAGAGGGAGCTCCAACTACAAGTTGTGGAGGAACTATTGGTTCCTAGGGAGGAGGAGCCTTAGATTGATGCGAAGCAGCCACATGCAGAGGTTCCAGGAGTGGAGACATCCACTCAAGCAGAGTCTTCTAGAGATGGACGGAAGGGCACAAGAGGAGCTGATAGATTGTTGGAGGATGTGAGAGAGAATGTGGGAGCACCATTTTCTCAGCGTGGACAGAGGAGGTCACCTAAGAGGTACACTGGATACATGGCCCTTGCTTGGGAATGTGTTGAGACCGATCCGTCTTCCTTTGAGGAAGTAGTACAACAGCCGATTTGGGTTGATGCTATGGTGGAGGAGTATGACTCCATAGTTTGTAACAGTGTTTGGGATGTGGTTACGAGACCGAAGAACAAGTCAATTGTGAGTTCCTGTTGGCTTTACAAGGTAAAGCAAGCTGTTGATGGTAGTGTGGAGAAGCATAAGGCAAGATTTGTTGCCCATGGCTTTTCACAGGTCAATGGGGATTGACCATGATGAGAATTTTGCTCATGTCGCAAGGTACTCATCTATCAGATCTATGTTGGCACTATTAGCACAGATGGGTTGGACGATCCATCAGATGGATGTGAAGACTGCATTCCTCAATGGCCATATTGAGGAAGAGGTGTACATAAAGCAGCCAGAGGGTTTTGAGACCTTCGATCGTGAGTCTCATGTGTGCCGACTCAAGAGAGCGTTGTACGAGCTGAAGCAAGCACCTCGTGCTTGGTACACTAGGATAGACAACTACTTCATCGAGTTGGGCTTCACAAAGAGTGAAGCGGATGCAAACCTATTCCACATCATAGTGAAAGGTCAGTTGTTGATCATCGTACTTTATGTTGATGATCTCATATTATCTGGTAATGATCAGTTGATCATGTCTTGCAAGGAGGACCTTGCAAGACAATTCGAGATTAAAGACATGGGTCTCATGCATAAATTTCTTGGCATGGAAGTGTGGCAGAAGGATGGAGAGTTGTTTATGTCTCAGGGAAAGTATGCCAACGAGATACTCAGGAGATTCCACATGGAGAAGTGCAAGCCCATGCAGGCTCCTCTAGCAAGTAACTAGAGGAAAGAGGTTGCTACTCAAGAGAAGTGGTAGAGGCTGCTGTGTACAGGCAACTTGTGGGTTCACTGATGTACTTAATGAACACATGACCAAATTTGTGCTATGCGGTGAACCAACTAAGTCCAGTGATGGTTTAGCATACCAAGATGTTTTGGAAGGCGACAAAGCATGTATTGAAATACCTTAGAGGCACGTCTCAGTATGGATTATGGTACAAACGGATAGAGGGAGTGAAGCTACAGGGCTTCACTGATGCAGATTGGGTAGGGAGTCCATCAGATCAAAAGTGCACATTAGGAGGGATTTTCAACCTTGGGTCAGCGGCAGTTTCTTGGTGCAACAAGAAACAAAGGTTGGTTGCACTCAGCTCGGCAGAGGTAGAATACATGGCTGCAAGTCAGGCAACATGTGTGGCCATCTAGATGCGGAAAATCCTAGTTGGTTTGTTTGATCAGAGGATGGATCCAACTATGATCTATTATGATAATCAGAGTTGTATCAAACTCTTTGAGAATCCAGTATTTCATGATAGGTCCAACCACATCGACATCTGGTATCATCATCTCAGAGACTGTGTAGCAATGAGGATCATGTTGCTGCAGTATATTTCGATAAAGGAGCAAGATGATGACATTTTGACAAAGGCATTGTCAAAGTGTAAATTCGAGTTCGATAGAGACAGGATCGGGGTGACAGATAATCCCTTTCTTGTTGAGAGGGAGTGTTGAAATATGGCAACAAGAATATTCCAATTTAATTTGTCCTTGAATTAAATTGTGAATTAAAATCGAATTTAGTCTTAACAACTACTTGGAAATAACTAATTTATTTATTTTAAATTAATTAGTTGGAGAAATTCAAGTTAGAAGTCTTTCTGAAGTCATGCAAGAGTTATCCCTCAAATTAAGGAGATAAGATTGAGTTATATTTGAGTTGTAATTAGTTAACTCAGTTTACTGAGTTAAGTCCAGTTAAATTAGTCCCAAACTGTTTGAGGAACTAATAGTGAGTTAAGAGTCAGTTGATGTATTAATGCACTCAACTAGTGCTACTCCAGTTTGTTGCGGAATATAATCCCCTAAGGTTCTTGGGCAGAACCTTAGCAGACTGAAAGTTATCTAAGTTCAGAAACACACACACACAACCGTTTATGCTATGAAAAACTACTTTTAGGGTGAAAGGGGCATACCTGAGGTCCTACGTTTGGGTAGTTACTCAAGGGTGCAAACCCTTCTTCACGTCCCTTCCGCTCCTTTGTCCTGTAAAAACAACAATTCCACGAACTACAACAGCATATGGACAAGATTTTACATAAAATGATCTTTATGTTATATGAGAGATGAGTTAGTTACAAACTTATAAACATCTATTCAAGTATGAACTTCACATATAAATATCATCAACACAAAGAAAGAAGCGTTTCGGGAACAAGACGTGTTTCTTTATTAGATAAATAAAATAATATGGAAAAAGAGCAATATCACCTGAAATCCGCTTCTGCAGGCTCCAAGCTCAGCCTCCTTCTGGATCCGTCCCGCCTCAAGCCACTAGTAGGTCACCTTCCATTACTCACTCCAAGATGTGATGGTAAAGGATGAACATCCAATCACTAGGAAACAAGGGTTTCCTGTACAAGATGGGGGGAGTGCAGAAGGCACAAGGGTCTTCAGACCTGATCAGGGGGAAATCTCAGTATAATAACTTTTCTCTATATCTCTCTTCCTTTAGGCCTCCCTTTTGGTGTCTTTTTATACCAATTCCAAGTAGTTTTTTAGTTAGGAATTGGTTGGGGACAGTTGAGGCCACGGGCACTAACAGGTGATCAGTAGGTAAAACCCGCGATCTCCACCCGAAAATAAGGAGT
>APFE031487020.1:179584-246096 GCA_000404065.3 Pinus taeda
TCGTATTTCCCTTGGATATACCACACAATCCTCATTGGCAATACTCAATCCCACTGATTGTGCAAGATCTGGTGCACACCTATAGTCACAACTGATAGCAATCTGATTCTCTACCACTTGTCCCTGTTGAACTGAACATGCACTGACATGCAACTGAGTTAACTGATGTATTCATGAGTTGTATTATGAGTTAATAACTTGTGAATTAATTAATAACTAATTCACCCAACTCATCTCTAGTCTATTCGCCAGTTAGACTAAATACAACCAGTTTAACAAAGCTAAACTGAACACAACTCCATCAACTGCACCTCCAGTCCACTAAACTCAACTCACTTGAGTTCTAACTGAAGTCATGCATGCAAATATTCAACTAACACATAAGAACCACGTATTTCCTTCATGCAATTGCATGTGCCACATCCGTAGCTCGAACTGAAGTGCTCCAAGAGAATAAGATTAAGTTTATAGTCCAAATATTATTGTGAGATTATAATATTTGACTTTTCTATTTTTAGCCTGGCAGTCTAAAAATAGACTCCGCCCATATGTCTAAAAATAGAAGTCCATCTATTTTTACCAAAATGACCAATCATTCACAAATAGCATCCTGCAACTCATAGACCATGATCCATATGTCTAAAAATAGACATAGTCTAAAAATAGACTTGCGCCAAAAATAGCCTGCGGGCCCACATAGTGAAGGCGACTCCTTTCCACTAAGCTCCATCATCTTGTTGCATTCTCAACAAGCATTTCTTGTTGCACACTTTTCAACAACATGTAATTGTGATTTTTGTAAATTATGAAAAGAAGAAAATAAAATTATTTTGTAATGCTTGCTTCATGGGTTTCATGGGAAAGAGATTTTATTTATATGGCTTGCATTGAGAGCCTTAGGATTTGTCATTAAAGTCAAAGAGTCAATGTCATGTATGAAAAGCCCTTCTTGGGCATGTTATAAATGTATATGAGTCTATAAGATTGTCTAGCAGTCATCCAAAAGACAAGCACAAGTTCTCCTCCTCATGTCGACTTCAAGATGAAGTAAATATCTCATGTCGGCTTCAAACTATGGAGACACACAAGTTCATACATACAACTCGACTTATTTATAGAGGGAAACCACTTTAAATATATGGGAAGGCTCTTCGCATTAAGCAATCATTCAAGCTCTGAAATTTGGTTAACAGAAAGAAGATAAGTTAAGACAAAACACATAAGTGTAATGAAGGGACAATGAGGGTTTGTTTAGGGCCAATCACATAAATAAAAGTTTGGATTTTAGATGGAAGGACTTGGTACCTCAGCATAGGAACACTACTTAAGAAAGGATATATATATTATTACTAAATTGTGTCTCCTTTATAGCACCGAATCATAGTCTTAACATTTCAAAGAATTGTGGCTTCTTCATAATACCAAACTGTAATATATATATATAAGGAGACATAGTTTAGTAATATACCATGGTGTTTCGATGTTGCTACAGTGTTATTCCAGTGAAGTATTCGGTGCCACCTCAAGAGGAAGGTCACAAGCGTGTGAAAAAATCTCAGTGATGTTACAAGGGAGAAAGGTCTTTATGCTATCTACATTTCAATGATATGACTTCATAACAAAATTTGGTGCCACTGGAGAAGGATAAGTTCGACATCCTTGACAAGTTCAGTGATCATAGTTTGGTGTCATCACATATGGTGCGAGATCTGAAGTAGGAGGAACCAAGAGAGTGTAAACAAGAAGGTGGAAAAGAACTTGTGTATTGGTCTTGGAGGGGATAATAGGTAAAGGGTCTTGGTCTTGATATTCGTCAATTAGAATCTCTATAAGAAGAATTTGTGCGGCCTTTCCTCTCAAAGAGTGAGAGGTTTTAGCCCTGGCTGATAGGCTACATTCCATGTCTCTTGTCTATTTATGTTCACGCATTGGTTACTGTTTGATGAAGAAGAACTCTAATAATCTAAGAAGAAGAAGATTCTAATATAAAAAAGTAAAAAGAATTCACAATTAGTTACTAATCGAAGAGAAATCACCTAATATTAATGCCCTAGATTTCTCAACACGGTATTAGAGCTAAGATGACAGTTAAGGAAGGGCATCTAATCAAAGAAACACTCAAGGATCAAGTTTCATGGAAAGCATCAAAACAAGTTGAAGGATATCAAAGTGAAGTTGAGATCTACATTGAAGAAGAAAGTATACTTGAAAAGGAAGTCCTGGGATCATCAATCAAATCAAGACAACTAGAAGTCTACACTAGCAAAAGTCTTGGATCCTCTAAGACATCACTAAAAGACCACAAAGACCCTCATCAAGTTGAAGATATCTACAAAGCAAGGTAGTCCAAAGTATAGACATTCAAGAGAAGCACTTCAAGGACAAAGAGCACATCATCTTGGAGAAAGTTGAAACTTTAGAAGCATTTATGATTTGCACTCATTCACCACCGAAGAAGTCGAAGTATCTTGAAGGCTAGTTATCTAAAGAATGCTAAAAGGCATTGTCATCATCTTCAAAAACTTCCAAGGAAGTCTGCCCTCATTGAAGCAAATATCTCCTCCTTATCCTTAAATAAGATCATCTGAAGAAGCATCAAGAGATCCTCATCAAATCAACATCATCAAAGGAGAGCTAGATCAAAGGCATTGTCATCATAAAAAGGGGAAATCTCCTTTTATTGAAGAAAGGAGTTCATTTGGAAGAAGATCATTCAAAAGGGGCACTAATATATCTTTGTCAACCACCATCAAGTTGAAGATTTCATCTCCTCTTGT
This sequence comes from Pinus taeda, assembly GCA_000404065.3. Lineage (NCBI taxonomy): Eukaryota > Viridiplantae > Streptophyta > Pinopsida > Pinales > Pinaceae > Pinus > Pinus taeda. The sequence continues at coordinate 182,362 of APFE031487020.1, forward strand.
CAAGTAAGTATATTTTATTCTATAATCTAAATCTGATAAAATGACTTCATTTTGCAAGGATAGCTGTAAGTTGGTTGGGTCATCAAACTTCCTTGCATGGAAAAGGAGGATAGACATAGTGCCCGAAGAAAGTGAAGTCATTGCAAAGTCTCCAAACTATCTGAAGGTCAAGCATTATCTAAATACATGGAAAGGGATCAAAGGGCTAAAGGGTTCTTATGAAATCAGTCAAAGGTTCCCTCATTCCCTATATAACAAGATTGAAGACATCCAAAGAGACATATGATAAGTTGGTAAAACTACTATTTAAGGATGCGATATTGAAGATATCAAAGGATGAAGAGTTATCTTCATTAGATCTCAAACTGCAAGATCTGGAAGAGATGATTTCAGATAAGGAAATGATCTCCATCATTCTAAATACACTAACTGAAGGAAAAAGTAACAAATGTCCATGGGGATAAGAAATTTATCCCATTCAACAACTTGTAGTTTCTATGCAATATAGAATAAGACAGGTTGAGGGCAAAAGAATTCGGACATTTGTCGAAAGGAAAGAAGAATAGAGCTAAGATTCAATGCTATGGGCATTACAGATTGTCCTAAGCTTAAGAAGGGAAATAACAAGGAAGATAGAAAAGAAGTCCATTTCACCGAAGATGTGGAGGAATTTGAAAAAGGAAAAGCATTAGAAGCAAGAGCTCATGACATCACCATTAAGGAAACATATGTTGGATAGGCATAGGAAAGATCCTCAAGATTCTCTGATGGAATCCTCGTTAGAGGGTTCACCGATCTAAAGAGGAAGCAAATGTTTCATCAGAAACTCGAACTTGTGGAATTCATGGGATAATGGTATGATGACATAAGAGGTGAAGCCGAACAAGGGGTTGAAGCTCTTTTCAATCAAGGAAGTTGTTGAAAGAAGCCTATATGACCTAAAGGTAAATGAGGTATGTATGCTTGTATTCAATATTATAAATTCATGTTGTATGGTTGTAGGTAACATGGATTACTGCTTGATCTTGAGAAAAATGATCAAAGGAAAGGAATGTCCTCATATGAAAGGATTCTGGAAGGCACGAGTCACACTAGATGAAATTAACATAATATGTCCTCATATGAAGCTCTTGAGAATGAAATGAAATGTGTGAAGAAAGGAAGGAAGAGATCGTGAGGTATGCAACCATGGTAAAGGAACTCAACATTCGAAAGACCAAAAATATTTGATTAGGAAATCTCCCGAAAAGATATGAAGACTCTGATGGAAGTCTGGAAAAGATGGAGACCCTTAACAATGGATATATTTGGGAGATATGTCAACATGTATGCAGGATGTTGATGCACACTGGAAGATGTCATGATAAAAGACTATCACAAAGTTAATTTTGATATTAGCGTTCATTTCTTATTTTTGAACAAATATCTGGATGGGTTTATGCAGGTCTGCTAATTGAAGAATTGTGGATGTCTTCCAAGAGGACCATATAGAAGGTTGTAAGATCATTCTAGAAAAGCTAGATGAAGACTAATGGATCACTTTCCTGATGAAAGGAATAATGACATGACTGACTCATGGATGAAGGTGATGGATGGTCTGTGCCCTATGTAGAAGCCCCAAAAGATGAAGACTCCTTAACAAAGAAATTTATGACATCGAAGGAAGGAACTCTTCAAGCAGTTGGTTGAGGATTTGTTGTAGGTCCCTAATTAAGAGGGAGCCTAAAAAAAGTTTCTTACTTGGAAGAAACTTGGAAATTCCCAAGCCAAGAGGGAGCTTAGGTACATTCCTTCTATAGGAATGAGTACATTCCTTTATTGGAATTGATATGTCCTCCCTAATTGAGAGGGAGAGATAGACACATCATTTTGGTCTTCACCTAGGAAGACAAAATGGAGGATTGCGTAAATATCTGGCATCCGATGCTCTTTGAGGATGAGATAGGGAATCCAAGATAAGAGTAGTCGCAGAGGACTGATATTCTTTAAGGACTGGCTACTCAAGATAAGAATAGTCCAAAGTAGGTCATACTCTGTGAATACCCAGGTGGAGTATGTACCTTGATGGATAATGATTATGGTGTCTATTAATCATTGGTCTCGCCAACATTGTGTTATGATCATGTGGATAGAGTTGTTAGTCAAGGCCTTGTTATGTGATAATGCTGGTTGATATGATGCTACACAGATGGGTTACCAATTTGACTCTTCTTATGAGAAATTATTCAAATTGAGAATGACCAAGTACCATTATGAATACCTTCCTAGTTAAGAGGGACTTTTGAAAAGTGTAACTAGGTTCGATCTTCATAATGACATGTAGTTGTGATTTTTGTAAATGATGAAAAGAAGAAAATAAAATTATTTTGTAATGCTTGCTTAATGGGTTTCATGAGCAAGAGATTTTATTTAGATGGCTCCCATTGAGAGCCTTAGGATTTGTCATTAAATTCAAAGAGTCAATATCATGTATGAAGAGCCCTTCTTGGGCATGTTACAAATGCATATGAGTCTATAAGATTATCCAACAGCCCTCCAAAAGACAAGCACAAGTTCTCCTCCTCATGTCGGCTTCAAACTATGGAGACACACCTATTCAAACATACATGTCAACTTATTTATGGAGGGAAACCACTATAATATATGTGAAGCTCTTAGCATTAAGTAGTCAGTCAAGCTCTGAAATTTGGGTAACGGAAACAAGATAAGTAAGACAAAACACAAAAGTGAAATGAAGGGACAACTAGGGTTTGTTTAGGGCCAATCACAAAAATAATAGTTCCGATTTTAGAGGGAAGGTCTTGGTACCTCAACAGAGGAACGCTACTTAATCAAGGATATATATATTAAAATTTGGTAATATGAAGAAGCCACATTTCTTTGAAATGATAAGACTATGATTCAATGCCATAAATGAGACACAATTTAGTAATATACCATGGTGTTTTGGTGCTACTATAGTGAAATTCTAGTGAAGTATTCATGCCACCTCGAGAGGAAGGTCACAAGTGTGTGCCAAAATCTCAATGTTGTTACAAGGGAGAAATGTCTCTATGCTATCAACAATATTTATGGTTTAGTGATATGACTTTAGAATAGAATTTAGTGCTACTAAAGAAGGATAAGTTCGACATCCTTGACAAGTTCAGTGATCACAGTTTGGTGTCATCACATATGGTGCGAGATCTGAAGTAGGAGGAACCATGAGAGTGTAAAAAAGAAGGTGGAAGAGAACTTGTGTCTTGGTCTTGGAGGGGCTAATAGGTCAAGGGTCTTGGTCTTGGCCTTGGTATTCGTCAATTGAAATCTATATAAGAATAATTTGTGCGGGTTTTCCTCTCAAAGAGTTAGAGGTTTTGGCACTGGCTGAAATCGAAGAAAAATCACCTAATACTAATGCCTTAGATTTCTCAACATCAATGTGGGTGAAATTACATGTCTTTTGGGCTTCATGAGCCTACATGATGGTGTGATCGACCTTGAAAAATTAGACATGAGTGGGTTTCACTTCAAAAACATATTTCTCCTTGTTCGATTTCAGTGAACCTTGGTCAATTTTGGTCCTCTCATAAAGAGGAATTTAATCTAATAATCATCTTCTTCAAGTGAGTTGTCCAAAGTGGAATTTGGCCCTAGTTGTATATTTTACATTATATTTTCTACATTACCTTCTCCATTAAACATGGGCAAACCAATTTTCACATCTAACTTAAAAAATGGCTTTTTAAAAGCATCTCTACATGGACTACTTGAATGATGAGAATGAGATGAAGAAGAAGAAAAACATTCACTGGAAGACACAGATGGAGGTTTAGGAGGTTTTCCTCCATTTCCCTAATTTACCGAAGCGTTGTCCTCTAATTTCTCTTTCTTCTTCTTTTCCTTCTTTTCCACTCTCTTCCCATAATCTGTAAATAATTTATCTACCATGTTTTCCATTCTATAGAAAGATTTATGGAAAGCTTTGTCATTCTTGGCGAGAACATCTTTATTCTCCATTTTCCTTTGTTGTGTTGCATGTCCAATCTTGGAGTCAAAAGACTTGAGTTTTCCTTCGCCCTATTTGAGTTTGGATTTGGTTATCGTCCACACTTGAAATTCACATAAAAAAAGAAGACCACTGTGATACCAACATGATTTGCAATCTTTTCTGTGGTGATGTTAGCAAAATTACATAAAAGAGCATGTAAAACCTTAAATGCAACTCTTAAAAGAAGCAACACATAAAAGAGACCATAAAGATAGTGCAACAATGTTTGATAAAAGATTTCACCTGATGTGGGCTACGTCTCCGAGCCCAGCTGCAAAGTGGAGAGGCCTCTTCATTCATCTCAGCAAAAAGAAAGGAAAGTACATGGAAAAATACATCATTATAGCTCGATTATGGGAGTGACCCGAAAATGGGTTGCTCAAATCCCAAATTTGACTGCACTAATGAAATCCTTGCAAATTTTTGAGTAAAATCAGTATAAACTCTACCATATTCTGATACTGTCAACTCTAGACGCTGAGAGAAACTCCAAAATTCCAAAGCAAAATCTTTTGGGAATATACTAAGAAATATTCCATGGGGATATTCTTCTCAGTATTTGTGCTTGCAAGGTTGCGCGACTGTCTTGGTTCCTTCGACCTTCGTTTTTCCTCTTTGCCTAACGGCCTTCCACTTGATCGAATGAATGAATGGGGTTTAAATATAAATGTGCTGACAAAATTTAAAAAGCCCCGCCGATTGACGGGTTGGTTGGTAGTGTTATGTTAAGACTGTCGCGATTTGGTGGGTCGTGATTTCAAACCCCACATACGCCATTTTACATATCAAACAAACCGCCAATTTGGTGTTGATCCAAATTTATCTTGCACAAACCATAATACGTCCTTTTGCCAAGTTTGAATGTAACTTTGACTAGGCATTACTTTCGCATACAAACTCGGATTGAGGCGTCATTTGTGTCATTGGATTCCTTGTGACGAGATCTTCGATTTGATGTTAGTTTCACTAAGAGTTGAGGACTTTGATTTTTAGGCCTTTTAAGGATCCTCTTGGATCATGGGCCCACATATGTATGAATGTATCAGGTCCAAAATGCCTTTGGGCCTAGTGTCATTGCTCAAAAAGTTGGTCTTAGCATATTTACCTAGTGTGTATCCCTTGCACATGCTTCTTGACCCTAAACTATAGTAGCCCTATCAGAATCCTCTTGAGCACATTGAGAGCTCAAAGATGAAAGTGGGCCATCCTCTTGTGACATAACTCCCCCAACCCTCGGTTGCAACTTACTAGTGCCTATGTTGGCTCAAACTATAGTCTGAACAAGTTGCCCTTTATAACTCCTATCACTTTGGTTGTCCTAGAATTCTTAGGTTGAATGTATACTTTTCCCTTTGCAAAGGTCATGAGGTAACCCTTGTACTCCAAGGTAGCCACTAAAATAAAACTCTTGGTCATGCCTAGAACGTACAACACATCCTCCACTAACAAGGGTTTATCAGACTCCCTCTGAAACTTGACAATGTCAACTCTCGTTGCCTAATACTTGAAATTGTCCCCAAGTTCTATATAGAAGTCCATGTCTTTCTCCTTTAGATTTGTGAAATACTCCTTGAATCTAATCATGTGGAAAGAAGGCTTGCTATCAATGTACCAAACACTGGTGGTTACTGAGTTCGAGAGACAAGCAATGAGTGAGAACTCATATTCAAACCTTGTTGCAAATTCATCCACTTCAGCTGAGGGCACAATCTACTTATGTTGATTTTCCTTTTTCTTGTCAGGGCACCGACTGGCAAAGTGTCAAGGGTTATGGAAAGCAAAACACGTTATCTTTCTTAGGTCTTTCCTCTTCTCACCCTTTGAAGTAGACCCATCACTTGGCCCCTTCTTGGCCGTAGAATTTCCCTTGCTTGCTAGGGCAAGATTCTCCTCCTCCTTCAACCTTTTCTTCTAGTCACCATGCTGATCTCCTTCTCTAATTTCCTCCTGAATGAAATCATCCCACATTCTATCCCAAGAGGGCAAGTGCTCTCAACCAACAATACACTTCACACTGCTTCGTAAATACATTTAAAGCTATATGCACAAGCTCTTCTTCAAGGACTATGTCCCCAATAGTAGTTATCTCATCCCTCAACTTTGTGATCTTGGTCAAGTAGGCAACCACGCCTTCATCCTTGGACATTCTAATTTAATGAAAATTGTTTATGAACACCATTTTACCACTCTGATAGTTGGCTTGGTACAACTTGAGCATATACCACATCTTTTTAGCAGTATCCTTCTCTGCTAGATGGGGTATTAAGTGGTCTTTAACCCCATCTAGAATGATTGTTTATGTTGTAGCCTCTTTAACCTTGTGGTGATTTAGGGCAATGGGATTTGAAGTTGGTGGAATCGTGATTGTGTTGACGAAGTTCCATAGCTTGTTCTCATTGAGAACTGTTGTGATTCGAACCTTCAAATGAAGACAGTTCAAAGGTCCTTCTAGTCTATCTTCATACCAAATGTTGTTAGCCATGGTAGAATAAACCCTATAAAATGCTTATTTGTTGAACTCTTCACCACTTGAGTTGGTACCTATGTCAAATTGCTTGGCTTTGTACTTAGAGTGTTATTGCTATGATACTATGTCCGTTTCTTTTGAACCTAGTTTCAGATTTAGTGCCCAATAAAATATGCTCATAACATAGAATAAAATTCAAATTTGATTTTTTATACACCGAATGCACTAGGTTCCTAACTTAACATGCACAACATAAGCAAAAATAACAATGAAACTAAACACATAAAAAATATGACACAATTATACCCTGGAAACCACAATGTGGGGAAAATTATCAAACTTGGGATCTATTCAACTTCTAAAAACGATGATTACAACAAGGGATTTTCCCCAAAAATTACAACGACAAAAAACATAGTATTTTCCCTGTACGAGCCTGCTCTAAAAAACACTTGTGGCCCAAAGAATATGTTATATGGCCCAGTTGTATGACCCAACAAATTCGGCCTATTCGACCCTGCAAATTCGTGGCATTACAACCTAATATTTTTTCCCTCTTAGCTGCTTCTGAAGTCAACTTGTGTGTTGTTCCTGTTTTGTTGTCAGTTCGACCCTTTGATTTTTAGCTAAATGCCTAGTCTCTCTTGTGCCAAATCGAATACCCCCTCAACGACTTGGTCTCCTCTTGATATAGCGGTTGACCTAATCTCCAAAGAGATGGAGGGATGATATTGCTTCTCCACTCTTAAGATCAATGATCACAACTTAATATGTCATTGCAAAAAGTTGCTTAGTAAAGTCAATAATTAAAGTATTGACTTTATCCTAAGGTTAAGACTTAGGAAATATCTAAATTTAGTTGTAGAAGTGAATTTAGGTGATTGATTGCATGTCATGGCACCTTCCAAGCTACAGTTTCAACAATGGATTGGCTTTCAAGCAATTACCTTTTAGTCTAGTCTAGGATTTCCACAATTTCATCAAGCTCATCAGTGTCCATTACTTCAACATCCATTTCCTTTAGTAAACCTTCAATGTTTCCTTTAGTAGAGTTTCTCTTTCTTTTTGAATTTACTATAGTAGCATGAGCCTTTTCCAAATTATTTTGGGTGGTTACCATCATTGTCCTCTCCAACTCTACCACCAACATTTATCCTTGGTTCCTTCTTTCCGAATTGACTTCTACCATGTGATGTACATGTAATTCTATGATATCCATGTTGTTTGTAATGGTTTTTTCAATAATGCAAGGCACTAACATCTTCATGAATTACTTGAGGATTATTAGGTAAAACTTGATTATCCCCTCCACCTTCTACATGCCTTTTCTAAAAAATTGCACCATACAAAAATAAGACGAGGCAAGAAAATGGTCTCAGGGTCAAGCCTCCTTGATTGCATCCAATTCCTTTAATTTGAACGTCTCCAAATAAACACAATATTCACCAAGATTAGAAATACTTTTGATGCTTCGGTCGCCAAATTTGATAGGGAGTGGTATGAACTATTTGTTCCTCTTTTCATGAAAGAAATAGGGCCAATGAAATTTGATAGGGAGTGGTATGAACTATTTGTTCCTCTTTTCATGAAAGAAATAGGGCCAATGTCTAATATCGTCAATAAATCTCTACTATGAAAAACTTATCACATACATTAATTAGAAGCACAAAGGGATTCTCTTCAAATCCAAACAATCAAATGCATAAGCAATCTTCTTGAACATGAAAAAATTCCTTTCCTTCTAGAAAGGTTAGGGCTTCAGAGGAACATCTAGTATCTAAAGAACCAACCAACATTTTTCTGCATATTGCAAGGAAAAAGTTATAAACTCTATAAAAATAAAATTGTGTCTTGTGCCTCCACAATGATGGATATTGAAATTGTACTAGATTGATGTCAAAGTTGGAGTGTTGTGACCCGGGTAGGCCCTTGAAAACATTACAGTAAACAATAGTAGAAACAAGGTGTGAAGTCATGAAGAAATTCTTTATCTGATTGAAATTCCCAAAGTTGATATGAGATTTTGGCTAAAATTGTACAATCCCAATCAAATATGGCTCTCTCATGAATAGAATAACATAATACATAAATGAAATATCTAGGAACACAATAGGTAGACACTTGGCCAAGGATTCTTGCGAATAGCTAAGCAAATTCTCGATATGTCTATTTAACATACACACCTCAATTTTATTGGCATTAGCCAAGTCTTTGGTTAGTTTCTTGAAAATTTCCTTGAGAAGGTTATTTCCTTTGTCATGATTATTAAGAAAGACATCTACCTTTGTAATCTTAAAGATTCTGTTGACTTGTAGAAGCTTAACCATATTTTTCAATACACTATGAGTCAAAAGAGTAGGAGCCTTGCCACCTTCTTCGAGCTTTATATATATATATATATATATATATATATATATATTTTTTTTTTTTGGTTTGAAACTTGCTAGCACACTAGGAAACCAATGCTAAGTAGTCAAAAACTTCAGGCATGAAACAAATGTGTACAATACTTGAAGTATGAGTTTTATTAATATTCTTTTATTTTGGGTTGAGTTTAAAATACTACTTGTAAGCAATAGACCACAAGAAGTCACAGTCCTATCATCCAAGTGTGTTTATAGTCTCTACACAAAAGGCTTCTCTCTTTTTGCTTGTCATCTTTTCTTTGATACTTATTAACAATACTTCAACAAGTGGATGGGCTAAGCTTCACTTGATTAAAGACATGGTGGTATTAAGCATATCATTAATATCAGTCATGTCAATATGTGTCACGGAAGGTGGTTCATAAGTAAAAATTGTCACTATAATTTGAAAGGATAGTCAAATCTTAGCAAAAAATGTGCCTTATTCATATAGGAATGAATTTAGATCCCACAAAGTATGTGTTGGCTATGGTAATTTAATGTGTCTTAGAAAAAACATCGAGAGTTTAAAGAATAGTGGAATGTGGGGCGCGAGATGCGAGACATAAGGTAGTATAAAGCAAGGCCTTTTGTACCTACCTATGAAAGGCTCAATCAATTGGAAAGTGACTAAGTGTGAAGGTTTGCAGGGGGAAGTATGTGGGTTATGGAAATGTAGGGAGATGAATAAAGCAAGGTCTCCAAAACCCATATATGGGTACCTTTTGAATGTTGCAAAATGCAAATGAAGAATGCGGAGTGTGGTTTCTGGAGCCTATTGAAAGGAATTTCCTGCAACCCATATAGATGGAATGATTAAGTGTTTGAATGCTTTGGGTTATGAGGTATGTGGGGAATAAATGGGTGGAAGGGAAACTCACAACTTGTTTATTTAATAGGAATGGTTGAGTGTTTGGAAAGGAAGGGTGTTATTCTTAGTATGCGGGGTTGAAAAAAGAGAAAAGTATTGATCAACATCCCATTATTCTATGATGGTTATATGGTGCTATATGTTGCGGTCCCTCTCTCACATATACTTGTATTTATGTGAGGTATTACAAAATTTTACCACTATTTGTGGGTCCCTCCCACTTTTGCATGCAATTTCATTGTGTGCATGTGATAATTGTGGCCCTACTAATAACAAAATGGTCAATAAGTTAAAAACCTTCACCTCCCACAACAAGCACATGTTGACACTTTTAGCTCCCACACATGTGTGCACATAAGGGTAGGGAATTGAATGATTGTGTGTGTGTGTGTGTTTCTAAGAGGGTGGAACACATAGACACACACAAACCTTCCCCTCTTAGGAGTGTGGGTGGTGTTGGGGTGAAGGTTCATGTGTGCATGTTTCATGGGGGGTAGAACATCCATCCTTTGATCACCCATCCTCATTGAGGGCGAGGGCTTGTATGTATTATGCCCTCCTAGGGGTGAAGCTTTTTTTTTGGTGCACATATTCCACACTCATGGAGGTTAATGATGCATGTGTGCATGCCCCACTTTCCCTTCACCCATTGGAAGGGTGTAATGCACACACTCAAACCTTCACCCCCAAGGAGGGTGGGAGGTAAATGGTGAAGGTTTGCACGTGCATGTGTCTATGAGGGTGGAATGTTCACCCTTCCACCATCCACACTTCATCATATGTGTGTGTGTTGCACCTTTCCAGGTTTGTGTTTTTTTGTGTGTGTGTGTGGGGCACCCTATTAAAGGTGAAGGCATGTGTTTTTGCTCCCATGTAGGCCTTGCCCTTATGGGGCTAAAGGTTTGTGTGTACATGAATTCATGTGTATACACCTGCCCCTTGAGGGTGTGTGGTGTGTGTGCACACACCCAGCCATTGGGGGTGACAAGTAGTGTGTGTGTGCACACACGCACACACACACACACACACACACACTACACGTATTGAGGGTAAATGTTGGGTTTGCTTGTTTGCAAACACATGCACATGTGTATGTGTGTGTGCACAATCCACCTCCTTGGTGTTAAACATTATGTTTGCACACACTCCACCCTCATGGTAGCGAAAGGTTTGCCAAAATATTAACAAAAAATCTCAACCCCTTAAAGGGTCTCTCACACACACGAAAAAAAAAAAGAAGAAGAAGAAGAAGAAGAAGAAGACCTTCATTCCCATATGGTGAGGATGAAGTATTTTGAGTGTATGTGCATATCCAAGAGGGTGGTTGGTGGGGTAGTGATGGTGTGCATGTGTGTGCTTTAAAGTGCACAAACATAAACTTTTACCTCCTAATGGGGTGCAAGGAACACATTTATACACAAACCTTAAGCCATCAAAGAGGGGTGAGGGTGTGCACTTAAAGTGCACACAAAATATTATTCACTTCCTTGAGACGGGTGAGAATATGTGATCTAAATTGCACATATAAAGTTCTTCTCCCCTTGGAGTGGATCATGGAGAGGATGAAGGGTTCCATGTGTGGGTGGCCTAAAGGTCAGTGTGTGCATGTGTGTGCTTATTGGCTTTGTGATACCTAGGTTGCATGGTGGGGGAGGGTGAATGTTTGTGTGCTTGTGTGTCTTGGAGGGTGGGTTGTGGAGGGGGTGAGGGTGTGCACACATTCTAAGTGGCATAAAGCCAATATGCACACACATCCTCAAACCCTGGGGGGAGGACATGATTTAAAGATGTGCATACCTAACTACGTGATACTTAGGGTGGTTGGTGGAGGGGGAAGGCTTGTGTGCGTGTGCGTCCAAAAGGGTTGGGAAGGGTGATGGTGTGTTGCGTGAAGGGATATTGTAGTGATTATAATCATTCGAAGTATTATGGAACCAATAGACACACCCATGCACACCTTTACCTTTGTAGAGGGTGAGTGATCAGTGGCGACCCTTGCCACTCACCCTTTAGAACACACACACACACACACAAATTTAGCTCCCTACCTAGCTTGAGTATCATGGTGTTATACGTGAAAACCTTTGACACACACACATGCACATCCTCACTCTCCATCATTCATAGAGCCAACAACCACACATGCACACACTCTCCCCTGGGAGGGTGATTACCATGCGTGTGTTTGTGAGTGTGTGAAAATGTGCACCACTCACCCACCCAAAGCAGTGGGTAGTGTGACACAAAGTAGGTTGAGTGGTGTACATTGGGATGTTGTGTGGTGTGGTACAACAAGGTGAGAAGTGTGATACAAGGAAGGGTGACACAAAGGTCATGTGTCACACCACCTACCCTCCCACGAATATGGGTGGTGTAACACAAAGGCTTTGTGTTACACCACCTATGTTCATGGGACCCTTGTGTCATCCTCCCTTGTATCACAACACTCACCTTGTTGGGATGAGTGAGTAGTGTTTATGTGTCACATCCCTACAAACACACATATACATGTCACTCATCATCTTAAGAGCAAAAGTGTGCATATATTACTATCATTAAAACCTCTTATTAAAAATTATATATATATATACACACAACTCACTTTTACAAATTTTATTTCTGTCATTATAACTGAAAAATCCTTTTTTCCTATATAAGAAAAATTTAATAATCAAATCATAACACCAATTTGATGTCTAACTTAACTATAATCTTAAAATTAAGAATAATAATAATATATAAAAATTATATTTTATGTATTATTATAACAAGGAAATCGCTTTGTTTAAAAAATTATACATTATCAATTACACATAAGCATAACTCACTCTTAAAATTGTGTTATATAACTGGAAAATCCCTTTTTCCCTGTAGTGATATAAACATAAAATTTGATAATCAAATACAGCGGATAAAGCATTTGTGGGTCAAACTCAAAATATCAATTAATTTTTTTTTAAAAACACTAGTTTTGATATCTCAACCCGTTGTAAGTCTGATTTGAAATTCCAACCTGTTCAAACAGTGAGTGCACGGATAAGTATAAATACTAGAAGCCTCCCGATTCCGCCTATCAAAGTCAGTTCATCTTGAAGTAGTCAGTTCATCTTGAAGTACGCAGAGATGTCAGTTCATCCAACTAAAATTATAAAATGAAGTACGCAGAGATGTCAGGGCGGTTGCAAATAACGATAAAAAATCGTTGGTACACATTCGGATGAAAAGTAGCTCTAGCCATTGATGATTGATTCTTTGACGTCAAAATTACTCTGCGCACATCAACAACAGGAACCAAACAAGCACACAGAGATCATGGAGCCTTCAAAAACCCGTCGCCAGAATCTCGAAGCTTGGGAGGGAGTCGACCCGGACATAGATGAAACCCCAAGGTATGTTACTGCCACAGAACCATAACCTTAAAACCCTCATGTAGATTTTCTGATGCCTCAAAGCCCTAATTTGAAAAACCCTTATACAGAGTTTCTCGATTTTGAACTAAGGGGATGCGCTTTTGATAATTGCAGGCAGAAGAAACCGAGGTTTCCCAAGGGCAAGAAGCAGAAAACGGGAAATGAGATTGATGATGCCGAGAATGGAAGTGCGGAAGGTCCTCTTAAGGCTACGGATCCTCGCTTGGCCGCTACGAGACGTGCCGCTCGACGCAGGGACAGGGCCGAGGAGTTACTGAATGCACGGGACACCTCAGTCCTCGACGACATAGGCGAAGCCGAGGAGGAATACGAGGAGGTTTGTTGATGATTATGTTTATTTTTAAACGTCCTTTAATAATTGGTCTTCAGAATTCTTAGAATAAAAATGGAGAATCGAATTTTCTTTATAACTTAATAGAAAATTTGATGATAAGGTGTTAGGTTTTTAAGATTTGGTTGATAATCTTTTATAAAGTTTCCCAGTTCATTTTTATTCCCAAGGTTCATGTTGGCTATTAAATTGACAAGCATCCTTTATGAAGGAAAATCAGCGACTACCTTCATTTCTCGAATAACTCGAAACTAACCGATACATACGTCGGAGTATAACAGAGCCTGTAATCCCACACAAGTAATAGCTAATCACACATCGGTTATTTCTGGTATTCAGTGCAAGCACATCCCAAACAATAACACAAGCTTTATAGAGGGGAAAACCTCAATAGAGAAAAAAAGAACTGCCCAATTAATAGTAATCAGCACTTATCCCAGTCGTAGCTTATTGCAGCCATCTGATAATATCCTTAGCTCCACAATAGCTACGGGCTCAATAAAAACTTGTCTATATCACATCTTTATCTAGGAGCCCTTTTGTGCACTCCCACTATGCATCGGTACTATTTTTGCCTATTTTTATGGTCTTTTGTTGGACACTAATAAAATTATCCTATAATATTCTACATTTCTTCTACTTTTATCAATGTTTCATCAAGTTTTCGAGATGGGGGGCACTAGAAAAGGAAATCATGTTTTGGGGACATGTGGAGATACTCCCAGATTTTTGGAATGTCAGGGGAAATGTTGGGGTTCACAACATAAGGGACCCTATGTAGAATCCTAATGTCACTCTGCACTCCTTTCTCCATACAAAAAGGCAACCTTGAAAATAAGTGTTTAGACATGTGTGGTGCTGTCCCCATCAACTCTAAAACTTGTAAAATGACTTTTACTTGCCCTTGTTTGCTACACATAACTCTGGATTATATTGGTGAAGTTGAGAACCATCCGAAAAACTTGTTTCTATCTAACACTTGGTAACATTGCACGTGCAACTCTTCCACCAAATCCATAGTTTGAAAAATGACTTCTGGTCTTCCCTTGTTAGAGGAGAGGTAGGGAAGCATAGAAACCTGAATGGTAGAAGATAACCCCCCCCTCCAATCCCACTCACCCACCCACGCGCACACACGCAATGAAAGGAGTTTTAAAATACCATTGTTTTTAAGCAATTTAAACTAGTCAAAAATCAACTGATCCCTAAGTTCACAAGTTGGCTCAAAACTAGAACTTGTAACTAGACTCTTGGAAATTGTTGAAAAACTATGGACAAATTTTCTCTAACTCCAAACAAAATTTGACTCTAGCCCACCTATTCAATTTCAGGTGGGCTAGATTTACAACTATGCAATCTCTCCTCCCCTTATAACAATGTTACAATTATAACAATTGCAATGCCCCTTTTAAAACCATTTAACACAATATCTTCAATGTGATTCTATCAGTTGACCTCTTTATTACAAATATTTTTAAAACCAATCATTGGTGATCAAGACCAACTAAGCTACAAATACTTTATTAAGGCTAGCTAAGCTACGAAGATTTTGTCAAGAGCAACTAGGTTTTGAACTTTCTTTTATGTTTTGGTTCAATAGGCTTTGTAAAGTTCCAAAACCTTAAACCGATATGTCTAGATCTTTATATCTGAAGCCTCTTTGAAGTTTGCATAACTACCACAGGGCTTGCTTGACTCAAATCATGTTAGTGTACTTCTAAAAGGTTTTAAATATGCTTCTTATCTCAAATATGGGACACCAATGTTACAATATTACATCAAAAGAAGGATTTATTTTCATATATATTTTTATGTTTGATTAGGATACTTATGCCTCACACTTTGCTTTTGAATGCATAAATAATTCCAATCTCATGTATCAACGTGTTACCATCACAACCCATGCTTCTTGATTCTCAAAACCAGTGCCGCAATTATCTAATCACATGAAATCAAAACAACATCACTATCAAGAAAGAAGGCACCAACGAAACATCTTTATCACCTCTAGCATGATGAACATAACTAAATATAGAGGGAATCTTGTTGTGATGTATGCCCACGTGAAACATGACTCTAAATGTGAATTTAATCAGCAAAACTTAGATCCATCATTTGATGAAAATGGATGATTCCCCATCCCATTATTTAGGTATAACTTGTGGTCCAATGGTTATGCTTGGAGGCCATATTTTAGTCGGTCTCGTTTCTACACCAAGTTCAGATGTTAGGAGACTCTACCTCTAGGAGGGATCGATATCCCTACGTAGCTATTTGTTTGTTCGAGAACATTGCCTTAATCAACCCTCTAGGTGGGGTCTTCCATTGGTTCTTAGTGGTTGGATTTTGACCCAAGTACCAATACATTGACCATATCCTTACACTTTGGGCGATTATTGAGGAGGAAAGACATTGGTCTTTGAAATTCTATTGTTGTTTTGTAGACTTTTGGAAATCTTTTTACTCTGCCACTGAGAAGGCTTTATTCTAGACACTCAAAGATACTGGTATATTAGATACTTCATTGACAACTTTCATGCACCTTTACAAGTTAGTTATGGGTCGTCTTTGAACAACTCATGGATTATCAAATTTTATTAGGAGCACCATTGGGGTTAAACAAGGTTGTCCCTTGTCCCTCACATCGTTTGGGATCTATATTGATGAGCTAGAGTCCTTGATGCTGGTACACTAGTGTCTCATAGTTCGACAATTCTGGTTAGTGCTTAAAAGTTTGTATCGTATAATATCATCAACCATGACAACATCAAGATGATGTAGAGATATTGCAAGTGGAAGCATATATATACAATGCTTTTCATCCATAACCTTTGAGGACAAAGCCTTTGTAAAGGGGAAGGCAATGTTATGAACATGGAATAATACAAATAATAAATAATAAATAATAATAGTTAATAATTATGAAAGGGCATGTTGAATTTCCGCACACCCTAGGTTTGGTCTATGCCCTAGCTAGGAACACAAACACACTAGAGATGCCCAACCAAAAACAACTTTGCACAACAAAATATAACATCAATGAGATCAATAACAATACACAATATTTATGGCCCAAAACACGTTCCTTATTAGTCCTTCAATAAGAAAACCTTAGGGCTCTCGTATCAAGGATCATGGTTTCCTTTTACCAATACAACTAGGGATGAGGCCTAGTCCTTCAGGCTCTCATTTGCCCAACAAATACAATCAGCTGTCCTTTGCCTACAAAAAAACACAACTAGCAAGAACTTGACTCACCTGGGCGGGTTCCTTTAGGCCAAAAACTTATATTAGCCTTGTACTTGTAGAAATCCATAAATTCTGATCTGCTAATATGAACAATTTGAAAAACACTTTCTTTTCATATAAACACATAATTTCTCTACTAAACTTTGTAGCAGAATAGGAACAAAAATAATTCACAATCACATAGTGGAAAACATAATATTTTTCCTAGGGAATCCAATTGGGAAAACCCTCTGCTTGCTTGAGAATGTAATTGATAGAAACTGAGCAATTGATCTCTTACAAATACAACTGTTTCAATCTAAAAAACACGCTTTCCTTTCAATCTAAAAAACACACTTTCCTTTCCTGCTTGATCTAAGCTTGAAGCCCTTGCAAGATTGTTGATCTCTGTTACCCTCTATCAATCTGTGCACAAGCTTCTCTTGCACACTCTGCCTCTCACAAGCTCCACACACAACCTTGTGCAACCTTCTCACAAACCTGTGAGATCTATTGTCTTGTCTCATCAACTCCAACTCACAAGACAATGATCAAATTGTGTCTTCGTTCCTCCTTATAGGCACTTTGATTAGGCTATTACTAGCAAGTTCTATTTGAGGAAAGTCAAACTGTTGATTGACTAGTTAACAAAAGCCTACTGGTTGTGTTAACTTGTCCTTTTTATAATTTAGGGGCCTGACTCAATCAACTCGACCTTTACCCAAAATAACTCGCACTAGAAGGCAATAAACTCAACCTTCCACTAATTAGCACTAGTCAAATGCTTCTTGTGCTCCTAACTTTTAGGAATTTGCCCTAAATTTTAGGAACTCGCCCTATTTTTTAGGATTAGCTCTTAACTCGTAAGAAATCGTGCATGCTTAAGGTGAAACTCGTTGTGGTTCCTTTGATTAAGGCACAAATCAAGGAACCCTTTCTCGCTAACATTTTCAACACTCCCTCTTAGTGAGGAAGGTGTTCCTGGAAGAACCTTGTCCACCTGGATTTGTCTCCAACATTACCATGCTTTTCGCTGTTGTAGCTGCTTCCTCTGAACTAGAAGGCTTCCCTGCTTTCTTTTGCGGAACCTACTTTGAAGACCGGATCTTTCCCACCATATTTTCCGAGTCCATCACTTGTCTATTCTAAGCACGTCCTGCCTTGCTGCTCAAGGATGCTCCCTTTGAAGGCATGCATCTCCAACTCCATAATTTGCCACTATCATTGAACACAACTCCTTTAGGTCACTGATCTTTGGCCCAAATAGTCTACCCTCTAGCTGCTCCTTTGTCCATCAAGGATGCCAACTCATAGGGTCTTCAAACTGCCCACTACTTGCGTCACTGTTGCTCCACAAAAGGCAAGTCTTAGGGGAATAGAGGTTGCCCACTCTCACTGTAGAAGCCCATCTCTACACAATGAACTAGGGCTGAATACTAAGCCCTCTTGGATGCTTCCTTTTCCCCTTGAAGGATCAACCATGTGCTTCATCAATTTTGCCCCTCCAACCACATTTGATGTCCTTCTCAAAGGCTGGACTTAGGGCACCAAAGACACCTTCTAACTGCCCTCCAAATAGCACATAAGATGTCCACCAACATTGTCCTAAATTTGGACTCAAACACCTAGCAAAATCATCAACTACAAAAGGACATACATACCTCAGAAAATATCCTTCTTTCTGCTGCCTGAACCTCTTTGGCCTATGCACTTGTTAATTTTAGACAACAATGGTATGTCCTATGCTTGCAACAATTACTTCAATGTCCTTTTATTAGCCCAATAATATTTTCCACTAAATTTCCAATAACAATCACATAAACCAAATTCATATTGACAGTAACTGTAGATAGAACATAAGTAATAAAATGCAGAAGACAAGCCAAGACAAGAGAACACAAGAATTTGGCTCAAGCTAGGGAAAAACCCCATGATGGGGAAACCCTTGATCAATTCTTCTTATTATCAAATATCAATGTTCAACAGAGAGAGAGAAAGAGTCCAATAATGTACAATGATGATGAGGTCAAAATCAATGTGATTTTACTTTCCAATTAGATGATCCAATACCACTGCCCTTAGTCAAATAGCCCGATCAAAGTCTGCAATTCCGCTCTCACTCAACAACAATCAAACTACCCTAACCAAAAAGTCAACAATAGTCAATGCAACAGTAAAAATGTCCTCCTTGACTGCTCCTTGGTCAAGGAAGGCAATTCGACCTTCTTTGGAGGTCAGCCAACAACAAAACAATCAACAAAGTAGTCAAACTTGGCCAACTGGAAATTCAACTCTGTGGTCAACTGAGGTTAGATCCTGTGGTCAATGCATTCACCAAAAGACTCTGTTCTTGTGCCAGAATATGTGCCCTGCCTAAATAGAGATATCTCCACAAAAATCGTAGCAAAATAGTGCCAAAATAAGCCTTGGTCAAAGCTGGTCAAAGGTCACTACAGAAAAGTCAATGCAAAAGAACAAAGATGCCCAATCTACCTTTCGCACGTGTGAGAAGAATTTGTTGCCTTAGATTTGGACAAACCAATTAAAAGAGAGAGAATGTGTTGTTGTGATGAGGTGCCAAAATGAGGAGGACATATTGTATATTTATAGTAGTTGACGTGGGGTGAAAAGACATGTCTTTTCATCCATTAGCCGACATGAAGGGGAGCCGACTTGAAAAAGAAGCATTTGGAAGAAGACAATAAGCCCAAAATTTCCAATGATGAATGATGTCGTCAAGAGCTCTTCAAGGGTGAAGAGTGCCATCAAAAGAGGAGCTGCTAAATGAGGGAATCGATCCCTAGTTGCCAACTTTAACGCTCCCTCTCAACTAGGGAGAATTCCACTTGCTAATATCCATCCATCATCACGCCATCTTGATCATCATGTACTATCTTTGCATCTTGTCTCGTCTCTGTTGAAGATTGATATAGATAATAAGGATCGATCGAGAGTGAGTCATAAGACCTTACCACTTTTCACTGACAAAAGTCAGTCCACATAACTAGGGTTAGAATCCCAGTTGTTGAACACCATGCATCCTAGACATAGGGAGTATGAAAATACACGATGCACCCATCTGTAGTGTTATGGTCCCTATCCTCTTTTCCAAATTCATTGGCTAGATGAGAGGTACTTTCCAAGAGTCCCAAATTGTAAGGGTAGGATGTATGTTGGGGCATTCATGAGAGAAGGTGAACCACTCATCCTACTCATATTCCATAAGAGAAGGTGAACCACTCACCTTATGCTCACATATATCATCATGGGGTATCACAGTGGAAGGTGAACAACTCACCTTGTACACAACGTACCTATAGGGCACATAGCTCCAAGAAGTATCCTAGGCCCCTAGGAGCTCCTAGAGCTCAATATCCAACTCAGGCAGGACCCTCATGGGAGGGTCTTTCCATGACTCCAAGTTTCTGTCGTAAGGCTAAGTACTTGACCTTTCTCAGTGCTTCGTGACGATGTTCGCGACCCGTCCATCTGTCTTGATGTGTTGGAGCCTTATTGCTCCCCATTGTACCATATCCCGAATAAAGTGGTACTTGATATGAATATGCTCGGGGCGGTGGTGGAACACATGTTTTTCTGAAAGGCGAGTCCCACTTTGATTGTCGCAGTGGATAACAGTGGTATCCAACACATGTTCAAATAGCTTACTGAAGATATTCCTTAACCAAATAGCTTCATAGCAGGCCATACTAGCTGCAATATATTCAACCTCGACGATGTTTAGAGCAACTGTTTTTTGCTTCTTACTCATCCAAGAAATTGAAGCAAATTTTAAAGAAAAGCATCATCCAGATGTGCTTTTTCTATCCACCACATTGCCAGCGCAGTTAGAATCAGAATATCCATGTAACCTCAAATTTCTGGCATTGTATCTTTGTCCGTAGTTGATAGTGCCACGAAGATATCTTAGGAGATTCTTTGCAGCAATCCAATGTGTATGATGAGGCTCAACCATAAATTGACTCAAAGTATTTACAGCGAAGCATATGTCCGGTCGGGAGCTTACCAAGAACATTAGAGGCCCCACAAGTTGTTTGTATTTAGAAGGATTTGCCAATTTGAGACCAACAACACTTCCACATAGCTTCTTGAAGTTGAGTTCCATTGGAGTATATACATGCATTTCGCCATCCCACATTTTTTAACAACTTCACAATGTATTTTCCTTGAGAAAGGAAAATCTCGCCCGGCTTTTGCCAGACCTCTAGGCTCAGGAAGTAATGCATCTGTCCTAGGTCCTTCATCTCGAATTCAGAGTCAACTCCCTCCTGCATTGATAAATGAGAGGGTTTGCACCAGTTAGAAAGAGATCATCAACTTAAAGTACCAAAATATGTGGCATGTCCTTTTCAACCTTGAAGTATAGATTTGGATCATCATAGCTCCTTGTAAATCCCAACTTCATTAGATAGCTATCAGTCCTCTCATACCAAACTCTAAGGGCTTGCTTTAACCCATAGAGGGATTTCTTCAACCTGCATACATGAGACCTTCGATCTTGTACTTCAAACCCCTGCGGTTGTTTCAAGTAGATTTCCTCCTTAAGTGACCCATGCAAGAAAGCAGTCTTAACGTCCATCTGATGAACGCTGCACCCTTGGTTTGCAATGAGAGCAATTATAGATCGGACAATGGTGTATCGAGCCACTGGTGCAAATATTTCATCATAGTCCACTCTTTCCTTTTGAGAGAAGCCACGAGCTACGAACCTTGCCCTATACTTTTCAACACTTCCATCAACGCCATGCTTTATCTTGTAGATTCATTTAGAATTGACCACAGACTTGTCCTTGGGTCTGGGCACTACTTCCCGGAGATCATTTTTCATGATTGATTCATATTCCTCATTCATCGCATCTTTCCATACTTTGTGTTTAATAGCTTCTTTGAATGTGCAAGGTTCAACTTGAATAATAGCTGCCAAGTACCCTTGATACTTGTTAGGCTTCTTACTTTCGCAAATTGTCCCTCTTGGAGCAATGTGATTTTCATTGTTCAACATCTTGAAGTGTATCCTTGAGCCATGGTGGTCTTTTCCTTGAGGTAGAGAGATCACTAAGAGGTGGATTAAGAGGATCCATCGGGCCATCATATGCTCATCCATCGAAGTTTCTTCTTGTTTTTCGGTAGCATAATCATCGCCCTTCCTTGAGTGGGGAGATATATGGCTTTTTGGAGGGCAGTGTGTTCATCAAAGGTAACAACTCTGCTTACTTCCACATCTCTTTGACCAGGTACATAAATTCTATATGCCTTTTGAATTTTCACTGCATCCAATGAATATACCTTCCTTCTTGGTCAAACTTCCAACTTATCTTCCAACTTATTCCTTTTCTCTTTAGGCACATGAAAATACACATGACAACCAAAGATTCGAAAATGAGAAACATCAGGTTTCTTACCAATGAAAACTTCTTCGGGTGTCTCGAAATCCAAAGCTTAATGAGGGCTTCTATTTTGAACTTATACAATAGTGTTGGAAGCTTCTCTCCGCAACAATTTCAGAAGACCTTGATCATAGATCATCTCACGGGTGGCTTCCATGATTGTTTGATTCTTTCTTTCAGCAACACCATTTTGCTCTGAAGTATATGGAGCAATTGTCTTCCTTTTAATGCTAGCCCCTCTGCAAAAGTCATTGAATTCATTGGATTCATATTCAGTTCCATTGTCAGTCCTCAACGTTTCGATTTTCTTACATGTTTGATTTTCCACCAATGCTTTGAAAGAACGAAACCATGTTTTTCGTGATAAGTCATCCACAAAGATTTCATAATATGTGTATCCTCCCAATGAGGTTACGTGCAAGGAGATGGATAGGTCAGAATGGACCATTTGAAGAATATCAATTGTCTTGCTTTCACTAGAAGCGAATGGTCCCTTTATATGTTTCCCAGCTGCACATCCCTGACATACTTGACATATTCCTTCATGGTTCACATTAACTCGGCTATCCTTGCGACCATCTTCCTTACCCCAGGTAAGGCTTTGTAATGTAAGTGGGCAAATCTCATGTGCCATAATTTACATTGAAGAGAGGTATCACTTGCCAAAGCTCCCAAAGGACTTCCATCAACTTGATAGAGACCATCAACCCTAAATCCAAGAGTAAAAGCATCTTTAGGGTTTCTATGCCAAATACATACCTTTCTATCAATGAATGCTACTTTGAAGCCTTTGTCTTCCATCGTAGAAATAAATACCAGGTTCTTCTTCAAAGCAGGCACATACAACACTTCCCGAAAATGTATGGTTTGACCATACTTCAAGTGAAGAGTGACAGTTCCTATCCCTTTCGCGGGGTAGGTGGCATTATCTCCAAGTATAATCTTTAGAATAGTTGTCTTCTCAAAATTTGAGAGGGCCTCCTTGTATCTAGTGAAATGCCTTGAGGCTCCACTATCAATTAAGCAATGATCCAAAGTATTCGGAGGAGAGGCAGTAGATAGAGCAGAAATAAGATAGTATTCATCTTGTTTTTTTGCAACATTACTTTCATCATGCCTGACATTTCTTGTTCTTTTGGGAGGTCGACTATTTCGTTCTCGAGTAGCGGGAGCATTCCTCTTTCCTTTGTTGTTATACATGTTGTTCCTTTGATTTCCATTGCTTTTGTAATTGTTGTTGTTGCTATTGTCATCCCTTGGAGGGTTTTTCTTGTGAGGACACTCTCTAGCATAATGGCCGAACTTGTTGCAATTGTAGCATCTTCCTTTGCCTCTTCCTTTGAATCCCTTCTTAGATCCTTGATCCTGTCTCCTTGGACCAACATCTTTCTTCCTCTTAGCATGAGCAAAGAAAGCAGTGGATTTGTGTCTTTCCATCATCCTTGTTTCCTCTTGAGTGCATCTAGCGAATAACTCATCAAAACCTGGTATCTTGTCATTGTTGAGAATGGTGATGACAAATATATCCCATGGTCTCGAAAGACCTCCAAAAGCAATGGGAGTGTGTTCCCTGTCACCAATAACTTCTCCAATAGATAGCATGTCATTCTTGATTTGAGTTATTCTCATGAAGTAGGATTGGATAAACTTGCCTTTATCCATCTTGATATCCTTCAACTTGTTTTTGAGAAAGAGAATTTAACTTGCATTGTTCACTTTGAACATCCTGGCCAACTTATCATAAATTTCCTTAGAAACACCCAAATCAGAAATATAGGCAACCAAATGCTTTTGAATGGAGTCAATCAATTTTTTTTTTGCTTTGACCTCACCTTTTCTATACTTTGTTTTTGCAGCAACAGGTGCATTTGAAGAAGGCTCCCCTACTTTTCCTTGCACATAGTCCAATACTTCACGCTCTTCCAAAGACAGATCCAAAGTCATCTTCCATGCATGATAGTCAGATTTGTCATTAAGTTTGTCCTTAGTCTTGAAGTAAGAGGCCATGGAGACTTGTCAAATATTCCTTGTCCAACAAATACCTTAGTGATTGCTTTTCCTCTTGCTTGGGCTTATCCTCACCTGAGCTTTGAAACCATGTTAATTTTAGATAACAATGGTATGTTCTATGCTTACAACAATTACTTCAATGTCATTTTATTCAATGTTTTAAAAATCGGAACCGGTGACCAGAGCGGTCCACCTAATCAGGTTTCGAATTGGGACTAGTTAGGTCTAAACGAACTAGTTTAAAAAAATACATTAAATAATTAATTTTTAATGGAAAAAAATATTTTTAAGATTTAAAACCATGAGTCCAAGCCATAGAAACAAAATATGCAATGGTTGTTCATCTATATACCATGTAAAAGTGAATATATCAAAATGGCCTCTAGAGTCCGAAAACAATGCTCTAAGCTATGGGGTCACTGAACTACTACAAGTCTACATATCAGTGATCAACAACATGATCACTCCTCATCATGATCAAACTCATCACCACTACTAGACAAGAGATCATCAACATGAGCTACATAAATAATATGGCTCCGAGTTTGAGACTCCTAAAACTCCGCTACAACTTATTAGTAGTAGCAAAAATAGACATCAAAACTACAAATCACTGATCAAGATGGTCACTCATGAAACTCATCATTGATTCAACGCTACTAGAAATACATAAACATCATCAACAAGAGATACATAAACATCATCTAGCTCAAAGTCTTCAGACTTGGATTTCACAACCTTATAACATGATAGAAATTGAAAAGGTTTAACATGCCTAACCAATGATTTTGGTTTGAGTGAAGGGTTGATCTCCTCAACCTTATAATGTGGTAGAAAAAAGATTAGCATGCCTAACCAAATTGTTTTCTTTGAGTGGAAGGTTGCATTCTTGTTAAGGCCATTGAAGAGGAGTTCAACAACAATACCACCAACATCAACAAAGTCAACAATCAGGTTCCTAAAGGGCTTCATGCTCTTGACAATGCCAATCTCATACTCTACGCATGTAGAATCAAATGGAAACATTGCAAACCCCCAAACCATGAAATCCTAAAGCCATCAGTCTGTTGAATTTGAGTGAAATCTAAAATTCTAGTTTCTCCATATGAAATCCAATGAGGTCGAAACCACTCTCAAACATCTTGAGTCATTTCATGGTAATGTTAAAAATTTAAGTAAAAGGATGAAAATGAAAATGAAAGGAAATGTCATTTTTACTTTAAGAATTTAACATTACCATTAATTGCCAACATTGTTAGGGTTGAGATGTGTCAGGAAAATGAGAGGGTAGGCATGTTTTTCTTGGAGGGCCTATTTTTGGAGGGAAACAATTCCAAATTTCCCTCAAAACAACTTCAAAAATGAAGCGAACAAAGTTCCTTCTTCAGATTAATTACTCCAAAAGACTTGGAATATAGAGATATCCATGAGGATACAAATATTATATATTAAATGTGTAAATAAGAATGATGATACAATGAGAGTGAGAGGCTTGCTTATATACCAAAGTAGGTGTTTCCTAATGGAGAGTCATGTCTCATTTAGTCATGACTCTTCAACCTAATTACTAATTAACTAATAATTGTTTATGATTATTATCATTTACATTATTTTAATATTTCTTATATATTAATTTATAACATTGCCTTCCCCCTCAAAAATCTTTGTCCTCAAGGTTTACCGATGAAAAAGGTTGATCTCTTTTTCGGGTTCGAATGTCTTCTCATCCCAGAACAATCATCTTCGTTGATACAAGTTGATATGATCTTCTTAGTGACAAACAAAATTGTCACATTGAGGAGGGATCAGACCATCCTAGATTAATCTTCTGTGCAATATTCTGATCACTGGAATTTTGTAGCGACTTGTCATCATAGGTTTGAATTGAGGTTACATCACTCTTCTCTGGAACATCAGTTTGTTGTTTCTGTTCTGAATGGTCCCAATACGTAGCATGGTTGAGTTGTCTACTCATGATTCAGATGTCGATAGAGAACTTTTTTGGTTTGATTTTCCCTTATTAAGTGTGAGATTTTTTTATTTTTATTTACTTTAGGTGACGATGTTGTTGAGTTGGTTACAAAATCTTCACTTGGGGTGTTTATCATCTGAATTGCAAAGCTAAGTGTCTTTTCTTCAACTAGTTTGCATTCTTCTTGAGTTATGATATTCATTAGATCGACATTCGTTCCTTGACATTTCTTTCGTGATAAGTTCTTCTAACTTATTTTCCAATGATTCCCTATCATCCTTAAGTTTTTTAATTTGAGTGAGTAGACTTCGATTATGGTTTCTGAGACGTAAAAGTTCAAAAGTCAAAAAAAAAGAAAAAAAAAAAAGAAAAAAGAAAAGAGAAAAAAAGGAAAAAAATTAGTACATATAAAGATTAAAAAAAAGTAGAATATAGATTACCTTTCCAAAATAATTTTAATAAAAAATAAATAAATAAAATTGAAAAGAAAAGAAGAATTATATACAAGGATAAATCAATTGAAGTGATAACATACTCAAAAGTTGCAGTCCAAATAACAAAAAATTCAAGTGAAGGTCTCACAAATAATCGAGCTATTAGAATAATGTTATATTAGTGTTTAATGCTCATCTGTGTTCCTATTAGCAGTTTCTTATTAGAAACTTGCTGTTTCTATCTCCTTAGTAGAAACTTGCTGTTTCTGTAAATACAATTGTATTTATTGAGCTTCATTGCTCATTTTAAATCAATTCATTCATCGATTATGGTATCAGAGCTCGGGTATTTTTTTCGAAATAATTTTTCATTGTGTGAAAAATTTTGTGCTTCATTTCGAAATTTCTCTCTAGGAGTTTGAATTTGCTGCATCATTGCAGATGCCATTATTTCATCTGAGTGCTTGCTTTCTCGTTGTTTGGGTTCTTCTTCGGTGGTTTTGTGAGGGTTTTTGGTGTCATCCGAGAGATTTGAGACACTCCCCTCGTGCTTCGCGCTGGCTAGGGTCGAACTACTCCCATCCCGCCTCATTGGACTGGACGTTGTTTGACGCTGTTCGAACTTGGATTTTTTTACCGTGTGGATTTTTTTGTGCGAGGTTAGGCTCTGCAACCTACTCAATTCCACCTTCTAATGCGGCCAGAAGTTACTTCACCTTTCTCGAGGCATGGTAAAACCCTATTGCAAATCTAGGTCTCGTATCAGCAACAAACTGAAGTGTTGATAGTCGTGGTGACTGTAGCCTTCCAGAGTGACAGAGCCATCAATCGTGACGAATTTGCAATCGGTGAAGCCGCCCTCTGCTGCCCCGTCTAACCCTGGATCTGTTCCATGAGCGTCGGCTGTTGGTGAAAAACACCACGAATGTCACCACCACGAGACTGGCGGCCTTTCACGGCAAAGACTGAGACTAGTAGCATTTCGTTGCTCCCTCTAGGTAGTCACGGTTATAATTTTTTTTTTAAAGACCGACGCTGACAGCCATCAAACACCTCTGCGGCACTGTGCTCGGCGTCAAGCCGGAAAACATCCATTCGTCTAGCACTGCTCCACGACGATTTGCAATGCATTCACAACAACGCATTAACAACGACGCATTTGACGATTTGACGAAGCGGATTTGCAACGCATTAACAACAGGGCATTTGGCGGAGGCACAACAGGTTCTTGATTCGAATTCCTGGACGAATCTTCTTCACGGTCCTTTCTGTCATCGTTGCCCTGCAAGATCATCAACCATTCAACAACAAGCCGTTGCCTGTCGTGGCAGCGTTCTCAAGGGGACCGAATCTTGTTAATCTGAAGACCCTGAAACCAGACGTGATAGCACGTGGGCCCATATTCACTATCCTGGTGGGTTACGTATTTTTGGGGGACAGTCAACTCTGGTATGTTATATAGCATGTCTTTTGCATAGAGAAGTAATTGTGGAGACCACGAATTGTTGGTAACCTGCCCGTTTCAATTCCTCAATATATATATTTTTTTGATTCTTCAGAAAATATAGATTTTTTTTTGCATACACGTTAGTTTCTGGCATACAAATATTCTCCAAGTTTCTTCCTGCCTAAGCTTCTGAGAGCGATTTCTGGTTCTATTTGCACCAGCACCTGTTAGATTTTGTCCGGATCAGCCGGCATTTGCATTAAAATCTGTGCCGGATTTCGTTGGTGTCTTCCGTGTCTTGAGAAACGTGTAGATGGCTTCGCTAACCAATCTGATGTTGGAAGGCAGTCAGCGCTTTAATGGCACCAATTATAACATCTGGAAACAAAGAATGTTGACCATTTTTGAATACAGGCGTCTTGACCAGCGCATTTTGGGCAAAGAGCTCTGTCCTGGTACACCTGTTACAAATCAAGATAAGTTTGATGATCGAAATTGAGAGGCTGTTATGCTTCTCAAACTCTCTGTGATTGATGATCAATTATCACAGATTCCTTTCGGCAAGACAGTTGCCGAAATCTGGCAACATTTGAAGGAATTGCATGAAACATCCGACAAGAGCAGAGCTTTCTTTCTAAAGAATCAGTTGTTCTCTATCATGATGGATGAACATATGTCTTTACAGGAACATCTTAACAAGATTAAAGACTTTCGAGATCAGCTCGAAGCCATTGGTCGGACCATGGAGGAAGAAGATATGGTAGTCATCACTCTGAAAAGTCTACCAAAACCTTATGAACACTTCATAGAAACACTCAACATTACCACCACTAATGTTGATCTGAAGTTTCCAGAGTTATGCACCAAATTCCTGCAGCAGGATCATTGGAAACAACAGTTTGGTAGTGGTGCTTCATCAGCCTCCTCAGAAAATGCTTTTATTGCCAAATATCAGTTCTTTCCGCAGAAAGGTTTGTCTCAGCCTTCTGATCCTGCTAAGAAGAAAAATGTGCAGTGTAATTACTGTTACAAGTTCGGCCACATGAAGAAAGATTGCCGACAGAGGATTGCTTCTGAACAAAAGAAACAAGGAGGGTCCCATCAGACTGCAAATGTTGCAGAACATTCCGAGCAGAAGGAATCTGCCTTTTACGCCTTTATGGCTAAGAGGTCGTCAGATCATGCCCCATCTTCCGCCTGGTACATTGACTCTGGTGCATCACGTCATTTCTCTCACAGGCGTGACTGGTTTACTGACTTCTCATCTTTCAGTGATTCTGTGGTATTCGGTGGAGGTGAGGAGTACACAGTGGTTGGCAGAGGTACAGTTCAGATCCAGTCTGGTGGGCGCAACTCATCTTCCTGAATGTGTACTATGTTCTTGGTATGGAAATTAATTTGCTATATGTCAGCCAGATTATGAGGAACTCTCCTCAGCTTGATGTGGTGTTCAATGCGCACAAGTGCTCCATTATTGACAGGGAAACTCGTCTTATGGTTGTTGTTGGCCTAGAGGATCATGGTCTATACAGGGTTCTTGACACTGGTGATTCTCCAGAAGTGGCTCTAGCAGCTCGTGTTTCTTCCATAAGCACTCTGTGGCATCAGAGATATGGGCATCTAAACATTCAGTATCTCTCTTAGCTATCTCTGGAGGGACTTGTGTCAGGGTTACTTGATATTCAGACTCAACAGTTGGGAGTGCGCGACACTTGTCAAGCTGGCAAGCAAACTCGGTCTTCATTTAAGGATGGAGAATCTTGGCGCGCATCTAAGGTACTCTAGTTAATTCATGCTGATATTTGTGGTCCTATGAATACATCTTTAGTTAGTGGTTGCAAATATTTTTTACTTATTGTAGATGATTTCAGTAGAAAGATGTGGGTGTACTTTCTAAAACATAAATCTGATGTATTTAGTATCTTTTAGAAGTTTAAGTCCTTAGTTGAAAAAAGAGTCTGGTTGTAATATCATAACCCTTAGGATCGATAACGGGGGGGGGGGGGGGGGGGGGATTTTGTTCTTCTGCTTTCTCCAACTTCTGTGATACCCATGACATCAAACGCCAGTTAACTACACCCTACACTCCTCAGCAGAACAATGTTGTCGAACGTTGCAACTGTACGGTTGTTGAAATGGCTCATTCCATGTTACAACACAGGAGTGTTCCAAACAAATTTTGGGCTGAAGCAGTGTTTATTGCTGTCTATCTTCTTAACCGATCACCTACTCAGGCTGTTAAGGGGAAGACTCTAGAAGAGGTTTGGTTTGACCATAAGCCTAAGATCAGTCACCTCAAAGTGCCTAGCTCGATTGCATATGTTTGGATTCCAGCTGCTAAGCGCTCTAAGTTGGATTCCAAAAGCCAGAAACTCATGATGACAGTGTACAGTGATCACCACAGAGCCTATAGACTGATAAATTTAAACACTGATCGTCCTATCTTCAGTCGGGACGTAGTATTTGATGAAGACAGAGGGTTCTTTCAGTGTCCTCCTTCTGAGCAGTGTTCTTCGGATCAGCCTCCCAGTGTTCTTCTTCCGATAAGTCCACCTGATGGGAGGGATGATACAACATCAGTACTTGATGATGCACTACTTGAGCTTCCTTTGGAAAATAATCCTCTTCTTGCTGCTCCCATTGTTCCTGAGCCTCCTCCACCTACTCCAGATATTGGTTCTTCTACTCTCCGACCAAAATGGTGGGGCTAAAACTATTGGTGATCTCCGGGATAATGAGCTCCTTGAAGATAGAATTTCCAGAAATAAAAGCAAACAACAGCCTACAGTAAATTTTGCTCTTATGGCTAACTTATACAGTGTTTTTGAGCCTCAAACCTATTCAGAGGCTAAGGGTATACCTGAGCGGGAACAAGCTATGGAAGTTGAATTTCAGAGTCTTCAGAAGAATCACACTTGGACCCTTTCTGATCTTCATGCAGAGAAGAAGCCCATTAGCTGCAAATGGGTGTATAAAGTGAAATACAAAGCTGATGGAACCCTCGACAAGTATAAGGCTCGTCTTGTTGCTCGAGGGTTCTCACAGAAGGAAGGCATAGACTATGAGGAGACCTTTGCTCCTACAGCCAAGATGAGTACCATACGGCTTGTCCTTGCCTTATCAGCTTAGTTTAGTTGGAAAGTCCATTAGATGGATGTAAAGAGTGCTTTTCTGAATGGTGACTTACAGGAAGAAGTCTACATGACGCAGCCTCCAGGATTCAAGGTTGCCGGTCAAGAATAGAAAGTCTGTAGATTAGTCAAAGCACTCTATGGTCTGAAACAAGCCCCTCGGGCTTGGTACATGAAAATTGATAAGTACTTAACAGATCATGCTTTTCAGCGGAGCCCATCTGATGCAAACTTGTATATCAAACATGCTGGTGATGATATTTTGTTTGTGGTTGTCTATGTGGATGACCTTATCATTACTGGCACTTCAGCGCATTTGATCCATGGGATCAAACAGGATTTGTGCAGCACTTTTGATATGACAGATTTGGGACTTCTTCATTACTGTTTGGGTGTTGAAGTCTGGCAGACTGAGAACAACATCTTTCTCTCTTAGTCCAAGTATGCCAGAAATATTGTGGACAGGTTCAAGATGCAGGATTGCAAACTTGCCATGACTCCTATGGAACCAGGGCTCAAACTTTCAGCTTAGTCATCATCACCACTTGTGGATGAAACTTTATTTAGGCAATTAGTGGGCAGCCTCGTCTACCTTACTGCCACTAGACCTGATATTAGTTTTGCAGTGAGCTACATTTCATGCTTCATGTCAGCTCCTAAGGCTGATCATTGGATAGCAGCGAAGCGTGTGCTGTGTTATGTGCGTGGCACTCTTGATTATGGACTTTTGTACACTTGGAGTTCAGATCCTACACTCAGTGGTTACACAGATTTTGACTGGGCCGATTCGGTTGATGACCGTAAATCTACAGTTGGGTATGTTTTTAGTCTAGGATCCGATGCTGTCACATGGACTAGTAAGAAGCAGCAGAAAATGGCTCTCTCCTCAACAAAAGCAGAGTATTGGGGAGTAGTTAAGGCATCTTGTGAGGCAGTTTGGCTTCGCCGTATGCTTGCGGATATGCATGTTTCCCAGGCAGGTCCTACTCTCTTGTTCTATGATAATCAGGGAGTGCTCAAACTTGCCAAGAATTCAGTCTTCATGAATGAACAAAGCATGTGGAAACCCATTGTCACTCCATTCGACAGCTTGTTGAAGATGGATCCATTCAGTTGCTGTATGTTCCCACAACAGAACAACCAACAGACATCTTCACCAAGCCCCTTGGTCCTGATAAGTTTGTAAAATTCAGAGGGTCTATTGGTGTTGTAAATAGATTGAGCATTAAGGGAGGGTATTAGAATAATGCTATCTTAGTGTTTATTGCTCATCTGTGTTCCTATTAGCAGTTTCTTATTAGAAACTTGCTGTTTCTATTTTCTTCGTAGAAACTTGTTGTTTCTGTAAATACAATTGTACTATTTATTGAGCTTCATTGCTCATTGTAAATCAATTTATTCATTGATTACAAGCAATTTCTGAACTTGAAAGAAATCAAATAACCCCAATAAAACAAGAAATCACCAGAAACAAATTAGGGCAAGATCAAACCGCAAGAACCCCTTATGGACATCCAAATCACAAGAGCAAACAACTAAGTCAGTCTACATATTTGAACCATTCAGAATGGAAGCAACAAATTTATGTTCCAAGGAATACCAAAGTTTGCATAATCCAATCCTCTGATACCAAATGACGCGAACAAAGTTCCTTCTTCAGATTAATTACTCCAGAAGATTTCGAATATAAAGATATCCGCGAGGATACAAATATTATATATTAAATGTGTGAATAAGAATGATGATACAATGAGAGTGAGAGGCTTACTTATATACCAAGCAGGTGTCTCTTCATGGAGAGTCATGTCTCATGTAGACATGACTCTTCAACCTAATTACTAATTAACTAATCATTATTTATGATTATTTACATTATTCTAAATTATCTCCTATACATTTATTCATAACAAAAACTTGGACAAATGCATTTTGTGGGGTTTATAGTTGCCTTGGCTATAAACTGGTCGGTTTAGGACGGAACCAGCCGATTTGACCACAAACGGCCAGTTAGGACCGGTTTGTCCACTTTTTTGGCGACATGGAGGGTCAAAACGGGGTTTTTTGCCAGTTTGACCCGGTGGGCTAGCTAACTGGCCAGTTTGACCGGTTATCGGTTCAGACTGGTCGGTTTTTAAAACACTGGTTTTATTAGCCTAATGATAATTTCCACTTAATTTCCAATAGCAATCACATAAGCCAAATTCACATTGACAACAACTATAGATAGAGCATAAGTAATAAAATGCAGAAGACAAGCCAAGACAAGAGAACACAAGAATAAGCCTCAATCAAAGCTGGTCAAAGGTCACTACAGAAAATTCAACATAGAAGAATAAAGATGCTCAATCCACCCTTCACACATGTGGGATGAATCTGCTGCCTCGGATGTGAACAAACCAATCAGAAGAGAGAGAATGTGTTGTTGTGATGAGGTGCCAAAATGAAGAGGACATATGTTATATTTATAGTGGTTGACGTGGGGTTAAAAGACGTGTCTTTTCATCCATGAGCTGACATGAAGGGGAGTCGACTTGAAAAAGAAGCATTTGGAAGAAGACAAAAAATCCAGAATTCCCAATGATGAATGATGTCATCAAGAGCTCTTCAAGGATGAAGAGTGCCATCCACAGAGGAGCTGCTAAATAAGGGAATTGATCCCTAGTTGCCAACTTTAACAACACTTCCTTTTGAATTTCGGTCCTTTGGTTAGGGCACCCTGTGGCACTATAGGCGTGCTCTTACTTGGCTGAATTTTCCTTCTATCCCTGTGTAATTCCCTTGTTAGAGACCCTGCCTCTTGCATTGTTCCTTTAGGTGTTTCTGCCCTTGACTTAGGTTTGCTCCAAGACAAAAACCATGCCCAGGTTTGCTCCTAATAGGGCTCGACCCTTCCTAAACAAAACAAAGATATTGCGGCTTCCCCTTCTTGGACAAAACAAAGATACTGTGGCCTCTTCCACATAGAATTACCACTCTTAGAATATGCACAAATTGCCATTAAATCTGCTCGTGAGTTCCTCTAACTACGCCCGCTCCAACTCAGAGAGAACCTTCAAGAAAACTTGTCTTTCTCCCTTTGGACATACTCCTATAGAGCCTGCAGCTCTCTTAACTCATACTCCCTTCTTCTTGAAGATTTGCATTGGTGTTGTTCTTATCTGTTGCAAGAGCTCTGATACCATGTAGAAAATCCACGAAATTCTGATTTGCTAATATGAACAATCTGAAAAACACTTTCTTTTCATATAGACACATAGTTTTTCTACTTAACTTTGCAGCGGAATGGGAACAAAAATAAATCACACTCACACAGTAGCAAAACACTATATTTTTTCTAGGGAACCCAACTAGGAAAACCCTTTGCTTGCTTGAGAATTTTATTGATAGAAATTGAGCAATTGATCTCTTACAAATACAATTGTTTCAATTTGAAAAACACACTTGTCTTTTTTGTAGATCTAAAAGCTTGAAACCCTTGCAAGACTGGTGATCTCTGCTGCCCTCTATCAATCTGCGCACAAGCTTCTCTTGCACACTCTGCCTCGCACAAGCTCCACACACAACCTTGTGCAACCTTCTCATAAACTTGAGAGCTCTATTGCCTTGTCTCACCAACTCTTGCTCACAAAACAATGAAAAAATTGTGCCTTCATTCCTCCTTATAAACACTTTGATTAGGTTATTACTAGCAAGTTCTATTCGAGGAAAGTCGAATTGTTGATTGACTAGTTAACAAAAGCTTACTGGTTGTGTTAACTTGTCCTTCCTATACTTTAGGACCCTGAATAATTTAAGCTATTTGGATAAATTATTTTATTATAGATCACTTGGTCTATATTAGATCATATTGTGTTGCAGAATTGAGTAATGTCACGAGGGTCTATAGTGAATTTGTAATATCTTGATGTAATTTTTTTTAGTGCATGGTCCCTCATACTTAGACACCATGGCTAAAATATTTGAGAGTGGAAAAAATATTAATCCCCTCATGTTTAATTATTTTTTTTGGCAAAAATAAAATAAAATTCTAAGCCAGAAGATTAATTAATTTAGAGTCAAAATTAACTTTTGAGAAATTAATTTCTCAAAGTGGAAAATGACACAAAAAATTCATAAGTTAATTTTTGGAGGTCCCTAAGGAAAAAATGGATATTTTAAGAAAAATTAAGCCCTTAAACCTTGGTGATTATGTCAAAGTCAAAGTCAAAATTTTGAGGAAATTCATTCAAAATATTAATTTTTGAATTAATTAAAAATAGGTTTTAAGTGAAATTCCAATGTTCCTCAAAATAAAACTATTCAACAGTGGAGATTAAAAGGTGATCAAGTATTTATTGATGGTCGAGATTATTTTGATGAGGATCAAGCCAACTAGTTGTTATTTTCCACTTGGAGGGATTTCTTTATAAATAGAAGCCATTTTGCTTCTCTAAGTCAGAGGGATTCTGGATGATATAATTTTGTAACGCTGATATTGAGCCATTGCTCTGCTGGGAAGGTTTGATATCATAATAAAAAGACTTTGGGGTTCAGTTCATGGTGTTTTTTGGCCATTGATCTGTGGTACATGCTGGTTATGTGTTTTCCTATATTGTGCTAAATTTTTTATAAGCTTGTTATTTCTTTTGTCAGTGATAAGAACATTCTATTGATAAAATTTGGTTTTATCTTAGGTGGTCTTATTCACCAAATGATCTAACAAATTTGTTTGAGAAAATATATAGAGTTTTGCAGGTACACCAACCCTTGGGCTCCAAATTCATAGACTTCGGAGAAGAGCAAACCTTGTTTGGGCTCTACGAATTTTTATATGGTTTTCTTACTTAGCTAAACAGTGTGGCCAATATTCTAACTTTCGAAATACACATTGATCCATTGTCATTATTCAAAAAATATTTTTCTCAAAAATATTTTATTTACCAGCCTTGTATATTTGTAAATATATTTCTAACCCTTGTTTTGCAGTAGTTGGGGTTTCAGGGTTTATTTTAAATTTTGTATATATTGGGGGGTTTTTGGGAAAAAAATTATCACTTGTGCAAGTGATTTCTCAAGCCAAATCTGAATTTTTTTAAGGGTTTCAAGGATTTCTAGCCTTTGGAAAAATTTGTTGGGGTTTTGAGAGGTGGATCTAGGCCTAGGAAGGCATGATCCACCCTCTAGCTGCTCTCCAAGCTCAATGTTGAAGCAGAAGAAGGAAGCCACTAATTGTCTTGTGGCAATTTCATGGTGATTTTTGGTGATTTTGGAGATCTGAAGCATAATTTGTCAATTTTGCAGGGGTTTAAAACTTTTTAGGCCTTCTAGGCCTAGTGTTGCTTGCAACCCCTTTCTCCTTTGTTGACTAGCCCGCAGACTTGAATAGGCCTCCAAAACCCTTGTTGTGGGTCTCCCTTGTGAGCCACAACCCTGGTTTGGCCTCTAAGGTCTTGTCGCGAACCTCCTTTGGCCTCTTTTTGTTGGAAAATCAGAAAGGTAGAAAGCTTTTCTTATGATGATAATTACTTGTGATATTCTTGTGTTCTTCTTAACTTTCTTATGTTCTTCTTTTATCATTGTTTCAACAAGCAATTATCAAATACAAAACATGAAGATCGGGGACACCAGATGTAGGCGGATCGAAAATCTAGATCCGAAGTTGCTGTAGGAAGGTTATCATATACTAGGGTTTGTTGTAAACCCTAGATTTTATCATCATAATGGAAACAATATTGCTATATCCTAGAATATCAAACTTCTACTAGGGCTTAGTTACAAACCCTAACATTTACACACTATGAGCATCAATAATTATCTCAGTACATATACATATCTAGGATTTCATAATCATGCTCAAGCATATCAATATCCATTAGGTAAGCTCAAGACACGAATATCAATACATTTAAGGTCAGACATATAACAATCTTGATTAGGCTAGGGTTTTGATCATACAAACAAACATACACCTAGGGTTTCATTGCTAGGAGCTTACTCTCGATATTATAAGGGTTTTGTTCATAAACCCTAATTTACCAAAGCCTCAAGGTCTAGGAATATATTACCATTCAAGCCTAAAGGATTAGGGTTTCCATAACAATACTAAAACTCCAAACATGACATTACCATCTAAACCCCAAACATCAAAAGAATAGAATATTTTAGGTTTCATCCCTAACCCTAAGTCGACTAGGGTTTTTCACATTAACATACCCTTAGGTTAGGGTTTTACAGAGAACCTTTTAGGGTTCGACAACCATAATGTTTTTAATGAGGGTAGATTTAATGTAATGATTAATCACTTAAATAAGAATCTTTATGATTCAAAGGACCTAGACATAATGATGTTAGTAAAGTAAAGTAGATTTATTAAAATGAATGAACATACCTTTATCACAAAGAAAACAAAGCTTATGGTCTAAGACATACCTTTGAGTTGTTTTCTAGACAAACTTTGTAGGACATCAGTTCCAACAGAACTTCTATCATGCTTTGCCTTGTGAGGTCTTCTCCATAGCCCTTGAGTATTTAGCAAGCCTTTCCTAGACAAGAAAAATATAAAAAGAAATGTTATTAGCATCTAGTACAAACTCATCTAGATAAGAGAAATAATATGAAAGGATAATACAAGGAATAAGATACTTATCTTTGAAAATTGGTGAGGGCTCCCTCTCAATCCAATCTTGAGGGATACCTATAACTTTATCAAAACAATTCAAAAATATTTTTCCAAAGCATGTTAAACCTATAAGTACTAGTTATCAAAGCATAAAGGAAAATAATTCAAAAACTTTAGAGTAGATGACTTAGTAGTGTAAGTCCCTTATTTCCGATTCTTCGTTCTTGTTCTTCTTTGGAGATCCTTCTTTGACAACATTTGCTTGATCCATGTTTCTCCTTTTATTCCTTGGATTGTCAAGATAATCATTTCTATAATGACCCATCTTGTGATAGTTGTAGCATTCTATCTTGGATAGGTGTACCTTCCTTCTTGGTCCTTTAGATTTCTTAAAGGTTCCTTTGTTCTTGTAATGAGTGGAATAGGCATTTGAAAGTTTTTCCTCTTCATTCTCTTTGTTGCTTACTAATGAAATTCTGACTTTTTCTTGACTACATGCATTCCGTATTTGTTCGAATGTAGGAGTTTCCTTCCAACTGTTGATACCTGATGAAAAGTCACTCCAAGATGTTGGTAACCCTAGAAGTGCAGTGATTACAAGCTCTTTTTCAGGTACTGTCTCATCTATTGATTGGATTTCATCTCTAACTCTAGCTTTTCTTACAAAGAAGGATGCCACAGTGTCATTCTTTGTCATTTTCATAATTCTTAGTTCATTCTTAAGACTTGCAATTTGACCAAGATTCTTGATTGTGAATAATTTGGATAAGGCCTCATACATCGCTTGAGCGGAATCTATGTTGGATATATATGGGATGAGATCTATCCTCTTTTTCCATGCCCTATAATTGGATGCTCCTTCTATTTTGTTTTCTCCCTTCAATGAGTTAGACATGGTTCTTGAAGATAGTAGACTTGACTCCTTATATGATCCTTTTCCTTGATGACCCTTATTCAAACGTCTTAAAACTCCTTTTTCTCCATTCAATAGATCTTCAGGCTGTCTTTTTCCTTCTTCTTCACATTAACTTTGATACCATGTTGGAAAATCAGAAAGGTAAAAAGATCTTCTTATGATGATAATTACTTGTGATATTCTTGTGTTCTTATTAACTTTCTTATGTTCTTCTTTTATCGTTGTTTCATCAAGCAATTGTTAAATACAAAACATGAAGATATGAGACACTAGATGTAGGCGGACAACTAGGGAAAAACCCAGTCAACAACTCTTCCTTCAGTAGTTTCACAAGACAAGACTCTTTGACCCAAACACAAACTTCCTCTAATCACCAAGTCAGCCCTTCCTTCATCTTCAGATGATAACCTTCCAACAACAACTTCGACTTAGAATTTCGATCTTGCAGCGACAGAACTTTGAACTCTCCAAGAGCAGAACTTCACACGAGAGGGAGAGATATAGCCCAAAGACTTCGATGTTGTCCTTCTCGTACAATTCTCCTTCTTTTCTAGGAACTTTGCACTTTTTCTTCTCCTTGTGTATCAAACTTGTTGAGTGAGTGAGCAAATGGATTGAAGTGCACCTCTATATATAGCCTCTTTTGTGGGTCAAATTACTATAATGTAGGCCGACTTCATCAGGTAAGGGCCGGCTTGGTGTGGAGGTGACAAATGACTTATTTGACTCAATAATAATTCTTTTTACATGATTCAAAAGCCCATGAAGGGTCTCATAAAATGGACAATGACTCTAATGACTCTAGATAAAACCTAGAAGTCCTCAATGGGGATTTTGACCTAAAACATGATGACCCAAGCATGAAACCCATGCTTTAATAAGTCATAATAATAAATTTTTCTTTTTATTTCTTTTGGTAAATACATTTTATTATGACTCAAGTACAATTATGAAGACCGAACCTAGTTACATTCTTCAACACTTTACCCTAGACAACAGACCTAACTCGACCTTTTCTTCATCTGCTGGCCCTCTTTCTTCCTCCGTTAGACCTTATTCCTCTGCTGTTGCCACTTCTCCCTCCTTGGCCAACCTTCTTTAGCTTTGTTGTAGGTCCTCAAGCCCTCTTCCTTGCCTCAACCTCTTACCTTTCATTTGTGTTAGCCTCTAGGAGGCTTCCCTTAGGTGCTGCAGGACCTAAGGGCCTCTCTTTGCCCTAGTGTGAGCCTATTATGCCTTTGTTGTCCTCGCCGCAGGCCTATTAGGCCTTGTTGCCCCTTCTCTAGCTTTAATGCTAGCCTTCCAAGCCTACTGTTGCCTTCTTCTTGCCTTCATTGCCTCATTCAGTCATTGCATTGGGTTATCATTTGGTTTGCCTCTAACACTTGGTGTTTGCAACGAATTTCAAGCTAATATGTGTGGTTGCAGGTGGTCACCCCATTAGAGGAATTTTGGGCAAGTTCTCCATTCATCTTCTAGGCCAAGAGGCCTATTGGTTTGCTTCCTAAACCCTTTACTTCCTCTCTGTCTTGCTAGCATCATTGATCTTTTGAAAAACAATGCTAAAATTTTCATCTAAGTGACATCAATCTAATACCTACGTTATCTAACATATTCACAAGCCACTTGCATCAATTGGGCATTATTTTTTGTGCTTGTTTTATGAAAATTTGGTGACTATCATAAGTATAATAAGGTCTGATCATAACAGTGGCTCTGGCATCTAAAATAACCTAATGTATTGAGAAGTTTGTGTTGGCAAAGTAGTCTAGCATTTGGGCTACCTCATTCACATTTTGCACGCGTATGCACTTCATATTTGCATTTTAAAGTGTTATAAATTAAATTTACTTACTACTGTCATAAGAGTGTAAGTTGCATAAGGTTTCTAGCATTGGTAATCATAGCTCATTGTGCGAAGGTGTTTATTACATTGCTTATATTGTTTACATTGAATTGTTGAAGTGATTTGGCAATTGGTGAAGTTATTTCATTGCTAATAAAAACACTAACACATTGTTGTTTCTTGTGAGTTTCATAGTCTTCAAAGTTACAACTCACTCTTACAAGCACAATTCAATCTCAAGAGTTGAGCATTATTTTTTTGAATGGTTAACATTGTTCAAGGATATTGGAAGCCTAATTGTTTAACATCTAATTGACATTGTGGTAACTTCTTGTAATCATCTAAATTGTCAATCTCTTGAGCAATTGTTTATTGACATGCTTTCATCCTTGTATTGTCCCTTAAGAACCTTGGTTAATTGTTTTAAGTGATATCGTGGGTAAATGCTCTAATCTCCCAGCTATTATTGTCATTGGATTTATTGTTCATGTGAATGTTAATGCTATCCCTGACATATTGGTGAAATTGGCATAAAGAGCATCGATCTTGTTTCTTGTTGAAAATTTGAGCAATTATCTCTTGGTAACATTGGATATATCATATATCTTTTGAGCACTATTGAAGTTGAGCATTTTATCTTGCGTTAGAGATTGTCCTTCATTGTTTAAGTACTCTTTGTCATAATCTAAGAATCAATTATAAAAGTACTTAAGATCATAAGCAATCTTAACTCAAGATCACTGAAATCAATTTGCATTTGCATTCTAGGCATAGTTGTGCATTAATCAATTTACCTCCAAACATAAGCTTGGTTGATAGAAAGATGGGAACACGTTTCATCTCTTAGCTTGCGAATGCTAGAACTTCTCTAGTGGTTAAAATGATGACCTTGCAGTCGTCAGAGCCAGAGTCTCTGCAGCGCCGGAGGTACCAAATATGTTAGATTTCAAGGGGAGGTATTGTTAACAAAGTCTTTGCTTGCTTTACCTTGACTTCTCTCTACCACCTACTTTTGAGACTAGCCTCAAAATAGATAAGGATTAAGGGATACACCTAGTTAGGCATATAACTAAAATCAACCAAGGTTTTTGCATCTCACCTAGATTGTAGGACTTGCATTTCATATAGGAGAGCTAAGCATCTAAACAACAGTTGCTTATTCGATCATTTGGTATTTAATTGATATAAAACAAGTAGTTGACTCCATTAGGCATTGGTTTCACATATTAATCTAATCTAATTGTTAAAACTGGCTAAATTAGCCAAGTAGTTAGGCCATTCAATCGTGTCTCCCAGACTTGTTGGTTGCCAACAAGTCCAATATGTCTTGCATTCTCATATTCCATAGGGACTACCCCCATAGCCTGCTGTTGGGAGACTAGAACAATGAGGTCGAGGATCATAGTGACATCCCTCGACTTGAGTCGTTGTCGCACCGTGCTTATACAATTTGAGCAACAACATTTTCTGGCGCCGTTGACGGGGATAAATTTTTTTATTCTTGTTTTCACGACATCCCTTCTTTTATTCCTGTTTGCACGACATCCTTTTCTTTGCATCATTTTTTATCTTTCATCCTTTATTTTTGCCG
Source organism: Pinus taeda (assembly GCA_000404065.3). NCBI lineage: Eukaryota > Viridiplantae > Streptophyta > Pinopsida > Pinales > Pinaceae > Pinus > Pinus taeda. The sequence continues at coordinate 224,475 of APFE031487020.1, forward strand.
TTTTTTTGGCACCATTGTCGGGATAGATTTTTCTATCCTTGGTTCTCACTACAATTTTTCAATCTTTTCATTTTAGCCGACAACGCCACACATTTGTTTTTGGCATCTTATCATCATCCTTTTCAATCTCATCATCTTGTCATCCTCGCTCTTCATCAATCCTTTCATCATTTTCCTTATCCACACTTTAGGATTAAAATTTCTTTTAATCTCATCCGTCGAAATTTTAAGTTTTTGAGGAAATTCGAATTTTTCAATTAAATGCATTTTAATTAACTCAAAAATAAAAATTATGAGTTAACTTCCTCAAAAATTTGACTTTGACCTAAACCCTAGGGACCAAAGGCTTAAAATTTAGCAAAATAATTAATTTACCTTAGTCTTGGGACCTTTTAAAATTTGAATTTTAAGGACCAACGAATTTTGCCTTTGGAAAATTTAAATTTACCTAGGACCTAGAATTAATTAAATTTCTGGCTTAGGGTTTTAATTAATTTTTGGCCAAAACATTTAATTAATTAACCTATGAGGGGATAAATTATTTTTCCAACCCTCAAGACACTTTACATCATTATTTTCATATCTTTTACATCATAAGGTGGAAAACCCATCTGAAAAAGACTTTCACAGACTACCTATTTCTGCGACACAAATATAATCCAACAGACCAAACAATTTGTAATAAAATAACTTAACCAAATAGTTAGGATTATTCCCAAATCACTTTTACATAGACTTGATCTATAACACTAGGACTCGCCTAAGATCCTAGTGACAAAATCCATTCCGTCTTTGGGGTAAGGTTGAAGGAAAACTCTACCGACCATTCGAGAATAGATCGGTGAGACAAAAAACCTCCCGAAATGTAGATCATCACTAGAAAAGTAGGTTTACCTAGACAATTACATACACGACATGGATCTGTTGAGATTATTTACATTATACACATGCATAATGGGTTTACATTACACATGATGATCAAGCTGATGATGATAGCTGAACGGCATGGACACATCAATCGGACGCTATTCCTTTTGCAAAAAAAAGGGGTGTACTGCTATGGGTCGTTGACACGTAGTGGTCAACATGCTGCAACCCTCTCTGCGTTGCCAGGGACTACTGCACTCTAGCACTCTCTGCCGCTCCATTTGCATCCACTTCTATTGACATCCGCCATCTTGCTATTGTCTCTTCAGGGCTCCCGTAGCCGGATATGATCCAAGAATTTGAGTACCTCAAGGATCCTGCCCCACATCTCTTGTAGTCCTCATGTCTACAACTCGATGTCTCCCCACCTCTTCTCTAGAGGTACATGAGCACTCATGGCAAAATCGTCATCATCCTCTACCTCCTTTTCTGCCTTCGCTGGTGCTGCCTTGTAGTCAGACGCTTCTCCCTTATTCTTCTTCTTAGAACAGTGGGTTGCATAATGGCCCAACTCCCCATAGTTGAAACACTTAATCTTTGAGAGGTCCTTTTCCTTCCTCTTCCCTTGTTGCCCTGCAGATGCTAAAGCCTCTTTTTCTTCCTCCTCTTTCTTGGCCCAGGTTCCTTTGCCACTACTTCCTACCTTGGTCAGTCGTTTGATCTCTTCTTGGCGAAGAGCTGCCCACAGTTCTTCCCAATTTGGAAGATTCGCTCTACCCAAAATGCTTTGGACGAATGCCTCCCATTCCTTGGAGACTGCGTTCAAGGCGGTCTTCACCATCAACTCCTGATTTGGCGTGGCCCCTATGGAATTCAGTTGGTTCCAACTCTCCTGCAACCTGCTGAGGAAGTGATCTACCTGCTCCCCCTTCTGCATTTGATACGACCGCAGTTGATTCTCTAGTAGCATCTTCCTTTGTATGAAAATGCCTTGATACAATGTCGTTAAGGTGTCCCACATTTCCTTTGCCATATTCTTCTTGGCAATATACTGAAATATATGATTCTTGATCCCATCAAGGATTATGCACTTTGCCTTGGCCATCACATCCTCATACTTTTCGAATCAACCGGGTCGACTGGGATAGCCACGGTTCTTAAGGTGAAGGCCTTGATGCGATGTCTATCTAGAACAGACTAGATCCTGGCCTTCTAGATCACAAAGTTGGATGCCCTGTCCAACCTGTCCTGATCCCTTAGTCCGTTCATGGCCATCTCTGCTCTTCTTTTCGACTCTTTTGAGTCTCTAATTCCCTTTTGGAAGGCTTCTCCTAGACCCCCTCCGAGTCTCGATTTCCCTCTTGGAAATCCTTCTGCCAACAGTCGAATCGCACCTCTATGATGTCCTTTGCTCCTGCAACACTGATCTGGATTTCTTTGGCTAGAAATCCGCCTAGGTAGCGACTCCCTTCTACCTTGGCTTTGTCCCGTTAGTTACTGTTCTTGCCTCAACAACAACACCCCACCAGCTTCACACTCCACAATCTGGCCATAACTTCCTAATGCCCCGGCAATTGAAGAACTGAGCCTCTAGGCTCTGCGCAATCCCGACAGTGGCGGAATCGCTCCACTAGCCAACTGGGTCACTCCTGCTTGGTTGAGTAGGTTGATGTGGCTCTTCGTGAGCCTCTTCTGCCTCTCTCTGCTTCTGCGCCGACCCCTTCTCTGACTTGAACTGATGACGCTGACCATCTGCATCAACCCTTCTCTGCTGCTTTCTTCTTAGGAACAACTTCTGTCAATTGGGACAGCTGTTTCTGTTGCAAATTCTCTGACTCAGCTGGTGCCTTCAGCTCCCTTGTGATCTGCAATACTTTGATACCATGTTGAAATTTCGAAGTCTAACTCGTTAGAATTTTTTTTGCACTTATCTGGTTTATTTCTCCTACTTGTTAATTGTTGAACAAGTTATTTAACCATATAAACACTAAAATAAACACAATTCAGTCTCAACCATCTATAGATCAACAACTGAAAGAAATAAACAAACACACAAGGACACCGTTTTTATTGGACAATCGTCTTTGGAAAAACCCAACTTGGGAAAACCGGTGCAATAGTTCTGAGGGTTTTATTATTATGCAACTTTTTTGAGTACAACTAGGTGCCAAACTGGCTCACCTTACAGAGAAAATAATCTAGTAGTAATAACTCTCTTCGGAAGCAGATATTCTGAAAGTCTGCTCCACAAAACCCTCTCCAGCGCCTCTTTGAGGCATTGCGTCAGCCTTCCTGGCCTCTGTGTTAGCCTGAAACTCTCTGCATTAGCCCTCTGAGGCTCTGCGCAACCTCTTTGTCCCTTTGCGTCACTTTTGCAGTCTCTGCGTGGCTCACGCTGGCTCTCTGCGCAGTCCCTGCTGGCCTCTACATGATTTCCTCTGGCTTTGCGTCTGCCTCTCTACCTTTGCACTGGTCTTCCAACACTATCTCTGTCTCTCTCTACTATGCACTCACTGCTCCTCACTGCAACTGATCACTAGTCTGATTTCTCTTAGCAAACCCTGCTCTAAAAAATCAAATTGACTTTACTTTGGTGTATCTCCAACTGACCCTCAAGCCTCCTCTTATACTTTTTCTGTTGAGTCTTCAACGATCGAAATTACATCTCTAAACAACAGCTAAGATTGCATTTGGCTTGATCCATGTGATTTAGAACCTTCTAACCCAGTTTTATATTAATACCCATTAATATTTTTATTTTTTAAGGTTAGACTTAGGAACCCATTAAAAATATTAATTATTTTAATATCTCTTTCACAGTGCAGAATTTCCCCAAACCATTTCTGGGTCTTGGAGATCTCATGTGCTTTAGCCTCTCCACCAATTTTTATGGCTAGAGGACATCCATTGCTACTCCAAATCAACAATTGGTGGATCTATTGACTATTTAGTATTGAGCTTTGAACTTATACTATGTGTTTTCTGTGAAATGAAATATTTCATGATTGAAAGTAAACTGGTTCATGTAGAAGGGATATACATGTAGGACATTTTGATACGATCTTGTTTAAATGATTTGGGTTGAAATGAAATATGTGTTCAAGATTTTCTTGATTGATAGTAAACTGGTTCATGTAGAAGGGGTATCAATGTAGCAGTAGGACACTTTGATATGATCTCGTTTAATTGATTTAGGTAGGACTTTAATAGCACAACTTATGGAAGTAGGGCTATATAACTCAATGTGAGATTGTGAGCCTTGAATATTTAAATGCTTTAATAACTGCAATATGTATTGGACATTTGAGTTTGGCTCTTGGCATGAAGCTTTGCATGTTTCCGATACTCCAATAAATAACTTTGTGGCTGTAATAGTTCAACATTTATTGAAATACTATGGAAATAAGCAGATGCAAGTATATTTTCAGTTCATGTATCGGACTCTTTCACTGATTATTAGGAAACGGGCAGTTAAATGATGTTAAACCAGTATTTTATTTTTTGTTTTTCTATTGAATGTACATGCTGAAAATATTCATTGTTGATAACAAGTCATAATATTACAATGTTATAAATGGAGTTTTCTTTTTGCATGACAAGTGCACTTTTATTACGGGTGAGAGTTTTGCAGGACGAGGAGAATCTGGAGGATGATGGGATCAAAATTGAGCCATTCAATTTGAAACAAGAGAGAGAGGAGGGTTATTTCGATTCAGAAGGGAACTATGTGGAGTATGGAAATGGCAATGATATTAAGGTCTTTTCTACAATATTTCAATAATATGGTTTCTTCTAAGTTATATTGATTACTGCCATTGTTTTTGAGGGAATCATGTATTTGTTACTCATGCCTCATACGTGGAATAAAAATATTTTTCTGTGCTGTATTTCATGATTATTTACTTTTCTATTGATGCAATGTGCAATATGTTACATGTGTGAACTAGGATGCTTGGCTTGATAGCGTGGAGGTGGACAGTCGTTTTGCAGAGGAGCACTTGAAACAATCTATTCAAGAAAGTGAAGATGATGATGATCTTTCACCTGAAGAAATAAGTAAAATCAAGAGGCGTATAGCTAATGCACTTCAACCGGGAGAAACAGTATAGTTTTTTTTCCTATTTCTTTCTCATTATTTTCTTTCATTGCAAGTCAAAAGGAGTACAGATAAAATGCATTGAAAACATTATATCCAGTACCTTCATCATTCTTGTTTTATTATTGTTTCCCTTTTAATTAGTGTTTTTAATTACAATATTAACTATTTAATGGCATATTTAACTTTACTTTTGAATTTGTCTTCCCTTGTTTGAATCTGTTTAGAATCATTCTCCTGAATTCTGCCTATTTATTATCTCTCGTTCTCTTTTTCTGCTTTAAACGCAAAACTTAACTACACACGGTAGTCTCTCACACGTACAGACGTGTGCATTAATTAAAGAGCCAAGTGAATGAAATGCCTTCATATCTTCAGGAAATGAAAGGGATGCTTGAGTTACTGGGACTCAGAAGTACAATCTAGTAGTGAGATACAGAAGTGCCAAAACATCTCCTATAAATTAGAAGGTAAAAGCATAAAATGAATGAAACTATACGCTAAACTACCATGAGAAAACTTTAAAATTAACCAAAATTATAACCCTAGATATAAACATAATAAAAGTCACAATATCATGAGTAGGTGCAGAATAGGAGGTGTAGGAGGAAGTCTTTATGCCACATCAGAAATAGAAGTGGAATTGGGAGTGGATGAGGAATATTGCGAAAAACTAATGTTATAACTCCAGTTTAATTAGTGATGATGCCTATAAAAATGGGGAAAAGATTTGCCAGAGAGACCTTATAGTTGGCCAAAGTGAAATTGCAGTTGCTGCTTGTAAAAGGAGGTAAGTGGAAGGTGCAAGTTAGCAGATAATAAGATAAGATAAGATCATTTTATTATTATCCCACAAATGAACACAAAAGTAGGTCAATGGGACTGAAGAAGAGTACAATTAATATGAATACAATGTGGGAGTGCAAGCACAGCTCATAGAAAATAATGCTGAAAATAACATAAAGAAAGAAAGAAACAAATGGTAGTGCTGCAGCAACCCACACATAAAAGACCATGGCAGTGGGCACGATACAAAATAATCAATAGCCTAGCCTCCCAAGAAAGAATGAGTGAGATAGGAAGATCTAGCAAGGGAGCGAAAGATGTGAAGGGCGCTTCAGTCTGATGACTGATGGTAAGAGGCAAACTTCTTAATTTCAGAACCCAGCAAGCTTGCAATTAATGCCTAGCAGACTTGCATCTATTGAATAAAAGCAAAGCTGAAGCCTTATCATAAACAAAATATATTCAGCAGAATCACATTAAATTAACCAATCTTATATAGACGTGTGCACACCAATTACTGCCCAATCAACAGCTCTTTATTTTATTAATCAGAACTTACTTGGGCTCCCTTACTAGGAAAATGGCCCAAACTGAGGAATATACATATAACAATCTGAATCAGATCCAGCAGATCAAGCCCTAGACGTATGTGATCTAGATCTCCTCGTCGCCCTCTTGGCACCTTCCTCAGACCCAATACACTAATGTAGAATTCCTTCTCCAACCACCACTGAAATGCCTCTCACTGCCTTGTGCTCGTGTGTTGTTGTGTCTTTTCCCTTGGCCTAGCCCTTCTTTTATAAGGTTCAGTTATGACTGAATCCACAACCCTAAATTCCAAATGTGATTAATCACTGGGATTAGATCTTGCCTCACTTGAGATCGATGGTTGAGATTCATCTTATATACTAATGCAAATAACCTTTTTCATTGGATTAGATTAAACTCACATTTATTTATTTATTTTTTAACGTATATAAAAGAAACTACTAAGGTTCAAGGGTCCATTAGGCAGCTTTTCAATGCCAAGACTCCTGGGCCTATGTAGGAGTGCCTGCCTGAGCTATAAGCATCAACATAACTAGGCATTGGTTCACTATGGAAGTGCCTTGGAACCAACAGTTGGTCCAGCCATATGATTCTTGAGGCGCTGTAGGAGTGAGAGATACTCCTAGCATCAGAGGTCGAAATAAAAAAACTTTGAATAGATCTTTGGCTGCTCGTATGGAACTGAGAGGTAATCGGATAGGTCAGGGGTGCCTTTTCTTTGGAACTGTTAGGAGCTGTTGACTGGTCACTTTGATGCTCTAACAACATGAATTGAAACGAACAAAGTTCATTCTTCAAGTTAAATACTCTAGAAAACTTGGAATATGTAGATCTCCATTTAGGATAGAAGAATATATATTAAATGTATGAGTAAGAATGATGATACAATTGGGAGAGAGAGCCCTATATAATAGTTAGGAAGTACCCTTTCACGAAGAGTCATGTTTGTAGAAATCAATGTTTTAAAAATTGGAATTGGTGACCGGACTAGTCCACCTAATGAACCGAGTTTCGAACCGGAACTGATCAGGTCTAAACGAACCGGTTTAAAAAAAACATTAAATAATTAAATTTTGATGAAAAAAACTATTTTTAAGATTTAAAACCATGATTCCAAGCCAATAGAGACAAAACATGCAAAGATTGCTCATTTATATACCACCATGTAAAGGTGAATATATCAAAATGGCACCTGAGTGCAATACATATCATCGAAAAAATACATAAGCAATGATGCTCTAAATGGCCTTTAGAGTGCAAAAACAAAGCCTACAAACTATGGGGCCACTGACCTACTACAAGTCGACGTATATGATAATAGTGATCAGCATTATCACTTGAAAGTTCTCATGAGTCATCATGATCAAACTCAGTTGGTTGAGTCTCGACTCCCAAACTTTGCAATTGCTTGAGTCAAAAATTTCTCTATTGGTTCAGTGACTTGAGTCTCAAATTTTTGAAGGTATTCTGCCCTAAAATGCTCTATTAAGTCATATGGTGCTTCACATGGCTTTAGATGGCCTCCTATCCCAACCAAGTGTTGCTTGAACCTGTTAATACCCCCACAATAGATTTTTGGAAATATTTGCAGATCATTTTTCCATCATTCATATCACATTGAGCCCATGCAGTATCCTTGGCTTTTGGAGGCATGATGACTACTACTTAGCTTAAACTCTCTGTTGTTCCACTACTCCAGCAAAAACTCAACACTCTCCAAGCTCCCAATTAAACTCACAAAAACTCCAAATGAGATGTGTGAGACAAATGAGGGGGTTGACCTCCTTTTAAAGGTTTGGAGAGGGTGCTTTTGGAGGGAAAGAATTCTTATTTTCCCTCCAAAACACCCTACAAACTTTGGAAAACCGTGTTGCATGGGTCCTCCGCAACCTTGGCAACTAACAACCGGTTTAGGATGGAATCGATCGGTTAGGACTACTTTTTCCCTTTTTGGGCGAAATGAAGGGTCAAATCGGGTTTTCCTGCTGGTTTGACCTGGTGGGCTAGCTAACTGGCTAGTTTGACTAGTTACCTGTTCAAACTGGCCGATTTTTAAAACATTGGTAGAAACTAGTGTAACATGAATCGCTGAGTGATCGCGATTACTCGGGAGTATAAATCGGCTCGGCATACAAAAAACTTGAGTCAAAACTCTGCGAGTCAACGCGAGTTTGACTCGCGAGTCTGTGATTGCGGCGAGTTTCCCGTGTTTTTGGCGATTTACGATTTTGTTTAGGGTTGTTGCCGCCAGTTTCTAAAACATTAAGTCGCTCAAAAATGTTAAAGCAGAAGGGTTCGCTGCTGCCAGTTTCTAAAACGTTAAAGCCGTTTCAGGTTTGCAGAGACGCCACATTCCTTAGAGATGCTATTTTCCAAACTTTGCACAAACGTCGCATTCCACAGACGCTGTTTTCCAGACTTTGCTAGGACGTTGCATTTCGGTTTTCCATAGGCTTTGCAGAGACATTGAGACGGGCGACGAGTGAACATCCATTTAACTGTAATGCTAGCTTCTTGTCTTCATGTGTTTTAACTGTTATCAAACATAATGGAAAGCATTGCATACTTTTGACTAGAATCATACATGAAAATTTGTTTTATTGAAATATAGGACAACACATAAATTATCATACTTGCATATACATCATTTGAGTCTCCATGGATTAAGCACATATTCAAATGGACCTATGGAAAAATGTGCAAGCATGAGCTTCATGCTTGTTTAGGGCGATGGTGATCAAATTACCTGATATCATGTTATGAATAGCTATTAGCTAATATTCCCAAAAGAAGATGCCACCTCTTCGATGAGAAGTGAAATTAGAGTGGCTAAAGCTAAAGCAACTACTTTTGAAATAACAAAAAGAAAAGTAACTGAAGTGGAAGAGTTTGAAGAGGATCACTCACTCCTTTTAGTCATTCAAAATTGTGCATGAGACGATAATATTGCATGGTTTTTCTTATCCATCTGATTATTTCTTTTAATAATGACAATCAATCGGGCTTAAGTCCTAAGACAACAGTTAAAACATAATAAGGGCTGTCATAAGCAAGAATTTGGTGTTGCTTTAGAAATTCAAGGATTCATTGATGTTAGGTCAATAGTAAATTTTATTGCATTAATTGATCCACCAGTTGAAGGAATTGTGGGTTCATGGAAGAGTAAATGAGCCATTGAGAAACCAATAGCATTGTTTTCCCTCTCAAAATTGGTATATCTAGCACACCTTTAGCACACCTTTAGTTAACAAACTTTGCAAACCTGCGATTTTCACATCTGACCTCTAACTGGTAAACAATTTTTTGCCATGATGTTGTAAGCCACATTGAGTAAGGTAATTGGCCTCTAATCATCAAGAGTATCCTTGTCTATGTTTTTGAGGCTGAATTTGATCAACACTTAGTTAAGTGATTTAGACAATTGATTGAAAATGAAGACCTTAGTTGCTAGTTGACAAAAGTCATCGTCATTCATGTCCCACATGGCCTTGTATAACTCACAATAAAGGGCATCTAGCACTAAGAGCTTAAGAAAGCCCTTCTTTCAAGTAATCCTTGCGCAACTTGCCCTAGTGGCCAAGAGCCTTACAAGGAATAACCCTACAAGAAGTATTCCTAGCGTCGACTATACTATCTGTCAATGAATAAGGAGAAAAGATATAATGAAAATGCAACTTGAACAAACCTCTTATGTTAGTTGGATCATCTACAAGAGAACAAGCCTCACGATGCAAAGGACATTGTCTTGCTAATTTCTTTTCAAGAACTAATGTTAAATTGGCAACTAGGGCCAAACTCCATGTGGATCAGCTTATTTATGGCAGCTGATATTTTTATTGGATCCCTCTCATTGAGAGGTGTAGGATTGATCTAAAGATCATCCGATTCCGATAAGTATTTATGGAGATATGAATTTATTTTGTTTATGTAATTATTATCAAGCCAACCAGCACTTATGTAGGCTCTAGAAGCCCAACCGACGTGTCTATTCATCATCCTCTTTTTGGTATAAATAGATGAGGATTTGATGTCATTTGGACACACATCTTCATGAGTAGTCTCCTCCTCTCCACGTATTTGGGCTTTGGTGAAGGAGAGACACACTGAAGAAACGCAGTCCTAGATGATGCCCTAGCAAGGAAGACGCAGTCATGTTGTGAAGATGAGATGCCCTAATCCTCTACGCTATCAAGGAAGACTGCCCTCATCTATACGCTGTCCCAAGGGTGACCCTAACCGCAGTAATGAGGCTCCCTATCTTGCTGTTTTAAGGATGCCCTAACCACTAAAAAGGGACAGAACAGCGTGATGTTTTAGGGCTGTTTCTAGGTTATGTTTGAGGGCCGAATTGCTGTGAGGGGAGGCTGAGACAACTCCCTAGGGGGCCGAGGCTAGGAGAGGCTGGTTCAGCCTGCATGGAGGTGTCTTGGGTGCAAGGAAGGGCAGCGTATGATGCTGTAGGTAGGCTGCAGGTTCTAACTCTCTTTGGAGGGCAGCGTAGAGCTGTTTAGGGGCTATCTATGCCCAGGACAGCAGCCAAGGGTGCCAGCACCTCTTCAAGAATAGGCCGCAGTCAAGGAAGGCTGTTTTGATGGCTGATCAAGAGTTATTACAGCAGGCAAATATGCCCTAACCAGTCACAGACATTACAGCCGTAACTCAGACTTGGAGCAGCAATTGTGATGTGTGTTGGATCCGTTCTTTGGGTCAGTTTGGATCAGATTGTTGGGCAGTCTGGGAGCCAAATTGGTGGCTTGACATAACAGCATGTACATGGTGCAGCATGAAGTTTGAATGCTGCTACATAATGATGGGCACCATAATGAAGTGTAGTGTAGCATGTTGTGTGCAGCACAGTGATAATAAATGCTACAACGAGATGCAGCATGATGGGCACAGTGAGGTACAGTATGAGATGCAGCAGCGTGATTTATGAGATCATGAGACAGCATGATGGTGCAACACAATCAGGGGCAGCAAATGGACGAGATGCAGAACGATGATAGGTGAAGGAGTCACCTAGAGAATCAGTTGAAGCAGAATGTCTTCAACTGATCTCATCATGATACGAAATGATCTATGCTAGATCTAGATAAGTCAAAGTATTGACTGCTGTTGTAAATGTACTCTCTCTCTCTCTTTCTCTGCTGAACTTTGAAGATAAAAGAAGATTTGATCAAAGGGTTTCCCCACACATTGTGGGGTTTGTCCCTGGCTCGCGCCATATCTTGTGTCCTCTTGTCTTGGCTTGTCTTCTGCGTTTTATATTTATGTTCTATCTGCAGTTTATCGTAATGCTGATGTGATTGCTAAACAGTGAAAATTTAAATAAATTGCTCTAGCATAGAACATACCTAAATTTAACAGTTCCTAACTAAATAAGCTATATCTATTAACATGTACAATATACTTAAGAAAAGCATGCATGGAGGTGCTTGTTACACATAAAGATAACTCAGAAGCCTCAACAGTTCTGTTATGAGTTAAGAAAACCAAACAACTTTCCTACCTTATCACTTAATTAATCAATAAGATGTCTTTATTCATCCTAAAGTATATCAAAAAGATAGTAATATTACCAGTACTTGTCATAGAGAATAACCAGTACTTACCACAGAAACTGCAGATACTACATCAAACATCATGATGCCAGCATCAGCTAGAGCAAGAGTGGCACAAGTTACAACAACTGGAAGATCACCTACACGAAAAAAGCATAGAAACCATGAAGGCATGCTTCCTCCAATAAAGTCAAAGAAATAACATGAAAACATCAAACTTCTCAACCACAGAAAGATCAAGCACCCAAATAAGAAAATTTTAAAGGATCACAGAACTTCAAACAGTACACAAGCAAAGTGGGAGGCAGAGAGGAACACAAAGTTTAATTTTTTACAAGCTTCATGACAACTTCATGACAAAGAAAATAATTCTATTAATGTCCAATTTGTGATCAAAATGTTGGTCAATGGAACCCAAAAGTACATCTAATAAGAGTAGACAGTGGAAGTCTGAGAAACACCTCCTATCACTAATCTACTAGAAACAGAGAGAGCTAACTAACTACCCAATGGGAACAAAGAAATGAAACAGTAAAATTTTCCTGTAGGAATGATTATATCAGCATATGAATCGTCAAACTCTCACATACGCATAGAAAAGGTACCAAGTATCCAAAATACAGGTATTTCAGGACAAAGGCATTCTGCTTGTTTGTTCACCGACACAATGCTTGCAACAAACAAAGGAACCATGAATCTTGGCCTCTTTAAGAAAGGTCCCCTGTCAAACACACCCAGATTTTAATTTCCAAAGAAAAGAATGTATTCAAGCGAATGGATTGCCAATTTGCAATGACTGTATTTGAGAGGTATTTACGTTTAATGCCATATGTTATTGTGAATTGTTATAATTTTTTGGATCTACAAATATAAAACTCCAATGCTGCTAACATTATTATTATTATCACAACCTGACAGTCTGAGTGTATTAACCTACCATCGACAGCATTTAAGAAGAAACCAAGTGTCTTCATTCAATGATGCTTCACCATGAAAACAAGAAGAGAAAATATCGACTACTGCTAAGGATAATGAGCTCATAGAAAGATATCATGAGTGGTTGTTGCATTCCCACATGGAATTCAAGGTAATGAGGTTGATTTAGAAATTTCTACATTCTTTGACTTTCGAGGAAAAACAGAAATTTCACCTCCTTGACTAGATGTTTCCCAGATCTTAACCCTTTGAATTTTCAGCCTTAGGGCTGTTTTGAAATAGAGAATAAAATAACAGGGGAAAAAGTACAGTATTTCACTTTCTAACAGCCCAATTTTCTGGGCAATCAAAGGAGAAATGATACCAAACAACATGGATAAGTTTAAGCCCTCTAGGGTAACTTATCCAACATAAACTAGACATGAAAACTCACTTTTACACAGTTACAACTGTTGGAAAATATAACCAGGTTCGGTCTTCATTAAATGTATTTGTCAAAAGAATAAAGAAAAGAATTTTTATTATTATTATTGTGACTTATTAAAGCATGGATTTAATACTTGGGTCACCATGTTTTAGGTCAAAGTACCCATTGAGGACTTCTAGGATTTATTCTGAGTCAATAGAGTCATTGTACTTTTAAAGAGACCCTTCTTGGGCTTTTGAATCATGTAAAAAGGTTAAGTATTGAGTCAAATATCAATTATGTTGTCTCCACACCAAGTTGCCTTAAGATGATCAAGTCGGCCTCAAGGAGGGCTACTCGACCTCATCAAATGACTATAAATAGAGCAGTTCGAATTCCATTTGAAACATATTCTCTCACAAGCAAGTTCGATATCTCTTGAAGCCGGAAGAAGTGCGAAGTAGGAGGAAGAGAAGGAAGTGCGAAGTAGGAGAAAGAGAAGGAAGTGCGAATTTGGTCTAGGAGAAGAAAAAAGAGAAAATCGAACCTTTGGTGCAACTATCTCTCTCTCGTGCCCCTAGTTTGGAAGATCGAAATTCTCTTGTTGATGGTGTAGCCAGTTGCCGTGTGACACTGCTACTAGTAGAGGTTGAAGTTGTTGATGTTGGAAGCTGTTGTTGAAGAATCTATTGGAAATACTAAGAAGGGGGTGAATCATTATTTCTTTTCAATTGTTACTTTTACTAGTTACATCATTTATATTTAAAACACAAAATGAACAATAAGAATAAATGCTTTTATTAATTTCTTTTTCACAATAAATCAAGTACAATGTATATAGGGGTCCAACCCTAGATGAAGACATTGATCTTCAATGTCCCAGGCTCCAACCTGTTGCCAAGCACCAACTTGAACTTTTGTGAGACTCTGACCTCTAGGGCACTGACCCTATCTTCTCAAGGCACTGACCTTGCGTTTCAAGGCACCAACCCTTCTCTGGTACAGACTCCGATTTGGTTGCTTGAGGACTCCGATCCTCTAGGGCTACAACCCTATCTTATCCAAGGCACCAACCTTGTCAATTCTGAGGCACCAACCCCAAGGGATCCAATCCTATAGCTTCACTTTGTCAACGTATGTTTGGTTGTACTTCACGGCTCCCAAGGTCTTCTTCAACGAGCCCTGAAAGTCTTAAGTTATCCCTTCACTTAGTCTCCATATCACATCATTAATGACAACCTTGTTCTTCACGTGAAGGTGTCTTCGTTGTTCTTCATGGTACCCAAACAAGTTTCTTCAAGATTACTCCATGAGGTCTATAAGGTCAACAATGTCTCCAATATTATCTCCAAGATCCGCTTCTACAAGGGTCTTCATGGGTTTTGACAAATCTTCAATGGTATTCTAGTAGTTTTCCAACAATGCTTCAACAAAACTTCTTCACAAAGTATTTGCTTTAATATACTTCAAGTGTGTCCTCAACAAGATGCCTACACCATAACTTCAAGATGCATCAACCACACTTTTGCTCCCTCAATGCCACATGATCAAAGGCACTTCAAGGAATCTTAAGGGCTTGTCTTGTCTTGGAATCCCTGAAACTCCATCATCTCTTGCCAAAACAAAGTATAAATACCTATTGTAGCTTTGTTGTTGCCTCCTAGGGTTAACGAAAAGTTGCATAGGTCTCCTTCGAAGAGCAAAATCCTTTCATCAGAGCTAATCTTGACTCCATTTCTCCCAATTGTCAAGGCACTGGGTCCTAATCCTAGTTGATCAAACTTAAAACTTTTTCTTTCCTCTTTTCCTATTTTTTTCCCTAACTCTAGAAGGTCAACTAGGGCCTAGTGCGAATTGCATTAGGGTGGTCATCTTGAAGAGCGAGTTGGCAAGGCACTGCATTAGGGTTTCCTCTAAGTGCCCTCAAAATTTGAAGCTAATCTCATCGCTAGATTTAGAGAAAAATCAAGCCCTAGCTCGAACATCAATTCTAACCCTAGGCTTCTTCGGTTAGCAACATTCCTTGGGTCATTTGTTCTTGAAAACTCATTGGAAGTTGACCATTCTTTGACCTCTATCATCCTTGCTTGACCTAGGCATCTCACTTCCCTTGAAATTTCGCAAACACTAGGCCTCGCTTGGATTCTTCTGGGTCTCTCTTGCAGTCCCAAACCTTCATAGGTTGGTCATCATACATAACCATAAGAGAGGTCTTTCCCATTCCTTAGGAAGCCTTGATTTAGGTGTATCCCATGTGTTGAGTACCCCTTCCTCCTAGGTCTAGGCATGCTTGTAAGCCTTTCTTGGAGAGCCACTATCTTGCCTTCAAAGCAATCAAGCCATTATATGACCCTCTCCTTTAAATGGGCTTTGGAAATCAACTTACACTTTGCCACTGATTTTATCATTTGTGTGATTTCTCTTATACCGAGACTCCTCCCATCGGCGAAAATCCGTAAAGAGCAGGGAACATTGACTGAGGTGATAGTAGGTCTTTGTCCCATTGTTATCTAATAGTCATCCGTTAGGTACCCCTGCTAGATTGTGTGGCAACAAGCCATAGAAGGCCCCCACACACTTCTTTGGTGCATGATTGAGCCCACAAAAGCAAAAAAGTCACAAAAACGTGGCAGATTTGGGCCAAAACACTGTCAAACATTTCAACAGTGATTCAAGGGCGCTTCCAAATCAGCCAATGCCACCCAGGGGTTTTAGTGGTGCTTCAGTCACGTTTCAGCAGCGTTTAAAACATTTCAGGGATGAGCACACCAACCAAGGGGTTGTTTCCTTCAACATAGCTTTGTACCCAAGTTGCCATGGCTCTAGGTGAAGGCCAATTTCTATGAACTGACCAACCAAAAGTATTTTAGCCAGGGCCAATGTCATATGCTAAGACATTGAAGAAAGGAGGGTAACTTCAATAATTTCATTTAGTTTCCTAACAAATCTCATAAGGTCTAGCTTTTACTGCCTTTCTAATGTAATGCCCCATTAATACAAAAAAAAAAAAAATTGAAGTGAGAATAATTATTACTAAATAAATGTCAAAGGATCTTAGCTCAAGTGGCTTGGTGAACAGTTTGTTTTCCCAGTTGTGTGGGTTCAAGTCTCTGGAGACATGTTGTAACAAGCCCCTTAGTGGCATTTATGAAATAGTTGCATTTGATGTAATAGTGGCAGCCAATTTGATCAAAGTTATTGATTCTCCATAAATTCTCATTTCGGTTAAAAAATAATTAATAAATAATAAAATAACAAATAATAAAGTGAATTTCATAATAGCCCATGGGGCTTTCAAGACCGAAGAGCCAAGTGAAAGACATTATGGATTATGAAGTTGATTCGAAGGATCAGGTCCTAATTTTCTCCACATAGTTTACGCAATCGACAAGGAAGGCAACCTGGCAAATAGATGGCGATATGGCGAGCTACGACATGGCCACTCAATAGTATGAGGACTTGGATGGAAGGGAAAGGGAGTTGATGTCGAAGATAGGGTTATTTTCTGAAGAAACCCTAGTTTTTCGAGATCTGGAAACCACTCTTCTCTTAGCGGAATTTGGTCGTGAAGGTTTTTAGAACTCGAAAGGGTTGGATATCGACATTAGTTAGTTTTTGCATGTTCCCAAGAGCGGAGATGTAGTGGAGATCCATCCAGTGGTCCAACAACGGTCGAATGGCGTGCAAAGTGGAGAAGACGGGGTTCATGGTGAATCCTCTTTGCCTGTTAAAGGGAGTTAACCACCAGCTCTAGAAATTGATCCATCTAGATTCCTAAAGGATTGTGAGGTAGGTAGTTTCACAAACCCTACTTTTCCTAAAATCTCTTCTTTGGATCCGGTCTCGTCGAAAGAAAATCAGAACCCCTTCAGGAATGAATCTCCATCTGAGGCAAATCTGCATTTGTCAAAGAAAAGAAAGAATAGTAAACCCTCAAAAATAAAAGATGGGGATAAGAATTTGGTTTTAGGAGGGAAGATTCCCCTCGTCAAAGCTATGGAAACGATAGAGAAAGTTTTAGTTGGAACTTGGAAGTTTCTGTGGTCGAAAAATACCTGAGGATAGGTTGAGGAAATGGGCAAGTGAGGCATGGAAAGGCATGTAATTTGAGCTTTTAGAAACCAAGACTCTCTCTCTCATTGTTGGTTTAAATGGAGTTTTTAGTTGGTTGAAACGACAAATAAAGCGCTAAGACGAACTTGGAGTATAATTTCCATCCCCCCTGTGTTGAAACAATGGCACCCTCTTTTTGATGCCTGCAAAGAAAAGTTGGACTAGGTCACGATATGGGTGTGCTTACCAAGTCTTCTTCCTCAGTTGTGGACTTCGGAGATTTTTAGGTGTATTGGTAAAAAATTGGGCACTTTCATGGACACAAAGATGACTTTTATGGAAACTGGAAAGTGTTTTTATGGAAACTGGAAAGAGGCTCCGGAATCAATATACCACATGTTGCTCCCAACTGAGCTTGCCATGCAAGCTATCAATGAGAAGCCTTTCTCAAGCTCAGAAGCTTCCTCAACAGATGTAGCCGCATGATTCTTACTGGACCTCTTGTTCCAATTTGGACACTTCAGTCTTGAGAGGAAAACCCGAACAAATTCTTCTTATAGAGATCCCAATTGATGAATACCAAGACCAAGAACCTTGACCTATTTGCCACTCCAAGACCAAGACACAAGTTCCCCTGATGAGATCCTTAGACAACGACAGTCAACCTTATGCTCCTTCCTTTTTCTTAGCTCCTCTTCCACTTCGGCCTCCTTCTGCTTCAAACCTTCGGCCTCCTTGAATTAGGTATGCAATCCTAATTCAAAAACCCTAGCTCATGCAAAAGACCTTATCTTATGTCTTTAACTTTCTTCGCTTTAGATAGGGTCTTCTTGTATCTTGTCTCGGCCTCACTTATTGACTTGACCTTCTTCCAACTCGGCTACCCAAGAGGACTGCTATTCTTCTCGTCTTCTTCTGCTGCAACTAAACTCTTGTTGTCTCACACGTGTAGAGGATATAAACCCAAAAACAAACCAAAAAGGAGCTCGGATTATACTCTTCTTGTTGATTTTTGTATAGCTAGGGAGGTACTCAAAGCCCATTGTTCGAGGGTTGGAGGGCAAAGCATCGCAAGGGAAGCTTGTGGGCTTGGAACCCAAGTGTGGGGTTTTGTACCCATTGTAATTTGGGCCAAAACAGTGATGAGAAATCAACATGTGATGGATGAGAATGATAGTGCTCGGCGAGACAACTCCAACGCAACGAGAATCATCTGATTCCGAGTTGTCGTTAGAGAGAAATGAATTTTTGAAGTTAATTAGTAATTATTGGTTTTCAAGTCATGTAGGCTTGATGTAAAATTAGTCCAATAGATGGGTCTCTTCATGAATTCGTTGAGCCCTCTTATGTGCTATAAATAGAGGGTGAATTGCATTCATTTGAGGCATCCAGGTGTGCATCATTTCATGGAATTCTCTCTGAAATAGGTCGAGCTAAAGGAGGAGGACGTAAGTGACATAAAGTCTGTTTTTGGGCATACATACACCTGTGATGAGGCCAAGAAGCTACAGGAAGTAGACCGCAAGCCTGGAGGCAATTTCGGGCATGATTTGTGGTGTTGTTTATCTCTGTTTTGGGTCTGAGTTGAGCTGGAAGGGAGGCCGCATACATTGAGGAGAATCTGATACCTATGCGTGTATTTTTGAGGATTGTCTTCCCTATGATGTCAGAGTCCTATTCTATGTTTGCCTATTTGGCTGCAGTCCTGTAGAAAATTTTTGTGAGGACTGTTGTCCTTAACAAGCTGAAACAGTGTCCCATCTATAGCAGCGAAGGGAGGAGGATCTTGTGGAGAGGAAACCGCAGTCTTCTAGGTGTTTGTTGGAGTGTCTTAGGGATGTGACAGAACTCTGTGGGTGCCCTAACCAGTGAGAAACTACAACAGCACGCACAATCAGAGGTATGTTGATGAGAGAGTGTTGAATTTGATGCTAGAGGATCAGTCCTAGGTTGGACAGATGTGCTTGTCATCTTTGTGGGTTGTTAAGGTGACAAGGTGCCCTAGACATGTTGTCATAAAGGACCTTGTACAGTAGAAGGTGGGCACACTTGGCAATCCATGTGTTGGATCATTGGTTGGATCAGATGATGGTCAGCGTGAAGAAATCTTAGTTGTTTGGAGGTGCCAAAGTGGACTGTTGGGAAGCCTACCAAGCAACCAAGGTAACAGCAGACACACCAAATTGGAAGGTAAGTGGACAGCAACAAGGAGTGTTGCAGATGTTCACTTGATGATCTATGGATTGATGGTGTCCTAAGTGAGGACATATTCATGTGCCTAGATTTCTGCAATAGCTCATATATTGCAGAGAAAAGGGTGGATTGGTGAAGTTTGTGTGCAGCCATGTGTAAGGGTCTCCTACGTGTGGGGATGCCCTAACTAGGTGCAGATGCTACAGCGTGGACTTGGTCTCTCATGGACTGTTGGAGGGCAATGTGAGAGAAGACCAAGTGTGGACGAGATTGGGCACTTATGGTTTGCTAGAGGACAGCATGATAGTGTCCAAATTGGAGCTCGGTGACCAACACCTTGATGGACAAAGGTAGTTGTGAGAGAGGCAGTTGTTGAGCTCAAGGGTTGACGAACCAAAGGAGCAATTGTGGAGCCCAAGACGTGTGTGGAGGACATCTACAGCAAAAGATGGGCAATCCTCCTAGCCTGTGTTCATTGTAGGATATAGACATCTTATAGTGATAGGTGGCAGCCCTCTATGCCCTATGTTGGTCTTCATTGGAGCAGCATAGGAAGACCATATTGGGTAGAAGTCCCCGAGTAGCTGAGGAGCAGCAGTGGGCAGATTGAGAGTTGCTCACAAGTGGAGTTGTGAGCAACTCGATAGGAGTCTCGATGTGTTGTGGCCTTGATGGACGAAAGCACAACTAGAGAGCAGATTGGATAGCCGATATTCAGTGGCCAGATTGACTTGGAGCATTGATAGAGGCAAGAGCTGCAGATCCAAAGCCGAAAGACCAGGCAAGTACAAGGTACGATAGAGAGGAGCTGAGAGAGCATGCGACAGCTAGATGGTCAGAGTATCTTGTTGAGGGTAGATTGGTTGTCGATGGACTGACACCAAGCCCTAGTTTTTATTCTTATACTCGTGGATGTATGAGGGCCATTATCCCTTATACGGGAGCCCTAGACTCTTGTATTATATGTTGTTTAATATAATGAAGTTGGGTTAAAAATTGTAAAAAGTTGTATATATTTTGTGCATGTGTGATTTACAGTTATTTATATTCCATTGTGCAAAGCAATATCATTGAGATTCTTGGTTTGGTAGCGTTAGAGATTTTAAGATTCTATCCTAGACCCAAGGTCGTGGAAATTCAACACTTCTCTCCTTTGTTTGATTATAAGCTTCCTCGTTGTACTTCGCATCTTTTACTTCAGACTTGATGATGACCGAAAATTTGTGCCATAAATGATGCCAAGCATCCCTATTTATGGTTATTTCCCCATTAAAATAAGTTGACTTGTTGGAGGGTGAGCCAACATGTCATTTGGAGATCATTTATTCTATTTTGTAGCCGACTTGAAGGAGAGGTCTTGTGCTTGTCTTGGAGGGATTTTCATACTTATTAAATGACTCATACAAAATGTAGCATGCCCAAGAAGGGCCCTTCTTACAGGACATACACTCAAATTGACTTATATGACTAGATGACAAATCCTAAAAGCTCACAATGGGAGCCATTACTAAAAATAAAATTCCTTGATCATGAAACCCATGAGACAAGCATTACAATAATAATTTTATTTTTCTTCTTTTCATCAATTACATAAAATCACAATTCCACATGTCATTATGAAGACCGAACCTAGTTACATTTTTCAACAACCTGCAAGAGCAAAATTCTCCTCGTCCTCGGTCTTTTTTGATGTACCATCTCGGCTTCCTCTTTGGATCTCCTCCTGAATGCAGTGAGTCCATAACCTTTCCCTACAGGGAAAGTTCTCTCAAGCACTGACAGCATTCGAGAACCCATACCAAGACTTGTGAAGTCCCAATAAGGCAACACTTACAAGGTCATGCTCAGGTACAGTGACACCCACACCACCTAGCTCATCTCGAACCTAAGTGAACTTTGTAAGATATGTGACGATGGGCTCTCCTAGTTTCATCTTGATATTTTTTGTAAACATTATATGACAATTTAATTTTAAGTTTGATGTTGGCAATTATAACTCATTGGTAATTGTTATAGACATATTTGGGCACTGCAACACCAAATCACATATGTCCATAAACCAAGGGCTTCTGAGTCCCTAAAAGTGTTGTTTCATGCCCTAAAGGAACAAGGTCAGCTGATTACATCATCTCCCAGAAGTTCTCCACAGAAAACTGCTCAGAACTGGTCAAAACT
>APFE031487034.1:0-10242 GCA_000404065.3 Pinus taeda
AGAGGACAGCAGCAAGGATTTTGATCCTAGTTTTTACAAGAGTATTGTAGGCAGCCTTATGTATTTAACAGCAACTAGGCCTGATATTATGTATGCTGTTAGTTTAATTTCCAGATTCATGGAGAGGCCAAAGGAGGCACATTGGCAGGCAGCAAAAAGAATTCTGAGGTATGTCAAAGGCACTAAAAGGTTTGGGATCTTATATAATGTCTCAGAACATTCAGATTTGGTTGGATACACTGATAGTGATTGGGCTGGAAGTGTTGATGATCGGAAGAGTACTTCCGGTTATGCTTTTCATATGGGCTCAGGAGCCATTTCATGGGCTTCTAAGAAGCAGTCCATTGTAGCATTGTCTACAGCAGAGGCTGAATATGTGGCAGCTACAGCAGCAGCATGTCAAGCAGTTTGGATGAGAAGGATGTTGAGGAGCTTAGCCCAAGAGCAGGCAAAAGCAACAGTGACTTTTTGTGACAATAGCTCAGCTATTGCATTATCAAAGAATTCAGTGTTTCATAAGAGAATGAAACACATTGACACAAGGTTTCATTACATCAGGGAATTGGTGAGCAATGGAGAAATTGTCCTAGAACATTGCAGGACTCAAGAACAGGTTGCAGACATCTTGACAAAGCCACTTGATCAGAAAAGCTTTGAATTTCTGAGGAAGTGTCTGGGTATGACCGAATGCCCAGCAGTTGAAATTAAAGGGGAGTGTTGAATTTGTAATTTCAACCGCGCGCGGGAAAATATTTAATGCACCTAAAAACCACCCAGCAAAACCACCGAACCACGTGGAGGCATTTCGCAACGCTTGTGGTAAAAAGGGGTTTTTGTCAGAGGGCCTCTGAACACCCCAACTAGCTGCCACGCGTCCAGTGTACGAACACAAAACCACCCTCTCCCCGGAAGCTAAAGGTCGTTTGTTTTGTCAGAGGTTGGTGAGCGAATTGCGTCCGATCAGGTCAACGGACAATCATTGTCAACAACCTGCCCGAACTTTATTTTTACTATTGACTCACGTTTTATTTAATGTTTTTAATAAATGTGTCATAAACTTAGGTAAAAGACTTTATGTCTTCATACGGCATGTATGGGCACGAATTTAAAATAGGCATGGGCATAAGTAGTTGATTTAATTTTAATGTTTTTTTTATTATTCACGAGGAGTCGCGTAAGTTTAGTTTTTACGTAACATGTAAAACCATTTTTTTGGTTGTTGACCATTCTGCAAGTGTAAGTGACTGTGTAATTTTTTGCACACGGTGAGAAGAGAAACAAAGCTCCGCAGCAGCGAATGAAAACCAAGGATTGTAATGCAATGTTTGAAATGCATGAAACGCAGCAGCGTGAATTTGTCTCTGTGATGTAAAAAGAAAAAGAATGCACAGCAGTGCAGGAGAAGGAGAAGTGAATGAAGAAAACCAGTGGTTTGTTTTGTTTCAAATCCATGAGTTGTTTCACACAGGTGAAAAGGTAAATGAGTAAAACTCTGTAATTTTGTTTTCACACAGCAGTGAATGTAAATGAAATATTTACACACAGTGGTGTAAAATTTCATAGGAGGCAGAGTAACTTTTGTGAAAATGTTTTGGTGAATCCCTCTGAGTGAAAGAGGATGAATATGTATTAGTGTTTTTGTTTAATGAATGAAAATCTTTATGGTGGTGAAATACTTTGCTCTGTAATTTTTTTTTAAGGCTCCTCTGTGCAAAAGATCCTGGTGTAAAGGAAACAGAGCATTGCCTCTGTGTTTTGTTTTTCTGGTTTTGGTATTTTCCCATTGCAAAAATACCCAACAACATTTCTGTTGCAATGTGAACACTATTAATTCATTCTTCCAAGTTCTAAATGTCTAACTGAATCTACTTCCTGCCGCACCTGATAACTGGATGAAGTTTAGAGACATCACTGAACAATCAATTTTGGAATAGTAAACAAAAAATAGAACGGAATACAAAAAACGGAATGGAATGCTGTTGTAGCGAAAGCATGTAACTAGCTCGCATGGTGGGGATAACACACCAACCATATCAAGGGAGTAGGTGGTAAAGCTTGGATTTGATTTATTAACCAGTCGAAAGTGGATAAATGCGTTTATTCATTTGTCATCACAATTATCGATAGAAAAGCTCAACGAGTTGCATGAAGTAAATGACAATTTTTTATTTTAATCAAAACCACAACTACTCACCAGCACTCCACTGATGACTTTCCTTTCGGTAAATCTAAGGGAGGGAGGCCAATAGTTGCGTGGCCTCTCTACCTGGACATAAAATGACACTTGCATGGCTGAATAAGTTGTATGACATGATGCCATCTGGACTGAAAAAGAACTTGGTATCGATCACGATTTTGGAGGACAAAGGCTATGATGTTGTCTTTAGTAAGGGAAAGGTTTTCCTTAAACACATCACCATGAGACATGTGAAACAGATCAGTTCACGAGTTAAGAACTTATATGCTCTTGAGGTTGAAGATGAATGCAAAGCCTTGAAGAACAAGACAACTGTTAGAGACTTGGTGGTTGAGAGGGAGAGTAAATTACCTCTTAACATGCAACCCCAGAAGAAGTCTCAGGCAATTGTGGAGGAGCCACAATTGGAGAAGCAGAGAGGAGACCGAGTGAAGAGATCCACTCATGCAGATACCTCCATTTGGGTGGAATTTCGATCCAAGTGGGCAGAGGGATCATATGCAGCCATACCACCAGGTGTGAGGTGGGGTGATGTGAAGTGATAGTCCCAAGAAGGCTGAAATTGTGCAGGGTCCATTAAGAGATTTTATGTAATGGATTGTACCTTGCTACGAGAGCCCAAAGTACATAGTAGCGGGAGGAATCAGTGGGATTGATGCAGTCTAATATCAAAGTGACCGTAGCTAGAGCAGTTAGATACTGAAGAGCATAGAGAAGGATTGACAACAGTGTAGAAAGGCTGAGTCAGCAGAAGCACAAAGTTTTCAGTTGACAGAGGCAATAACAGTCAGAGACTTTGATGATAGATGGTCATACTGATTCACGTTGGATGTTTTCTTTCTGAAGTTGTTGGAGCAACAACACTAGAGAGAAGTGTTGCATGCATAACATTCCAAAGGTTCACGATCGAGATTGAGTTGAATTCCTTTCTTGTTGAGAGGGAGTGTTGAAAATAGAAACAAGAAATGATAAAGATAGAATCCAAAATATTCCAATTTTAATTTGTCCCTGAATTTAAATTATGAATTAAAATCGAATTTAGTCTTACGAGATGCTTGGAAATAATTAATTAATCTATTATGGATTAATTAGTTGGAGAAATTCAAGTTAGAAGTCTTTGTGAAGTCATGCAACATTTACCCCTTAAATTAAGGAGATTATCCCTTAATTAAGGAGATAAAATTGAGTTAAATTTGAGTTGTAATCAGTTAAGTCAGTTTAGTGAGTTAAGTCTAGTTAAATTAGTTCCAAATTGTTTGAGGAACTAATTGTGAGTTATCAGTGAGTTGATGCATGCATGCACTCAACAAGTGTACTCCAGATAACTGAAGATTCACTCATCAGAAACTCATGCATGTCTATTTTGAGAAAGACCCAGTTGAGATTAAAGTCAAGGACAATGTACTATCAATTGCGCGTTTTCTCCTATAAAAAAAACTCATGCATGTGGAAGGATTAAGGTTCCTTGAGGATTGCACAGTTTTACAGTGTGTAAGAGCAGTGTTCCACTTGGTTGAAGGTGAATCATCCCAGAGGAACAACGCGAGGAAATAGGAGCTTGGAGGGAAGATAGGAAGGCTTGTGAGAAGCCGAGATTGCCTGTGAGCATTTGTGAGGATTGTACTAAGAGTTGGCTAGCTGTGAGAGCTAAGGATTTGTATAATTCCTATGTATTTTCACCTTGTATGATAATATAGATAGTGAGGTTTTCACTGAGGCTTTCCCCGAGGTATTTTCATGTGTATTGTGCATTGATTCTTCTTCTGGTTATATATGTTCAGCTCTATCTTTCTTGATCTTTAAGCTTCTGCAAATTGATATTAGAAGTACGTTACAGTATTTTACTTTGATTTATATTGCATTATCAGGTTAACCTACAACAAATTTTCTACATGCTAGCAGAGAGCTAGATCGGTAGAGAGAATTTCTACAGCCTCCAAGTGGCTTGCATCATAATCTTCCTTGTCTATCACTGCTCCTTTTTCCAGCGCTTTTCGTGACTTTTTTGCCTTCCTCTGTTGCCTTGCCAACAAATTTTTATGTTCCTTCTCTACCCTTGTTTTTTTTCTTTCAAGCCTTTCCTTTCCTTGAGGTTTTTCTGCTGCAATCCTTGTATCTCTCTTTTCCTTACCCAACTCCTTCTTTCGCATTTAGACTCCTGAATTTCAAGTTTTTTACGTCCAAACTTAAACATTAGGTTCATATATTCTTCATAGGTGAGTAACTGTGAACTGCTTTCTAAATGAATATAGTCTGATGTTGAATGCATTGATGAGGCCTTCACTCTCTCTACTAGTAGCTTTAGGAACCTACCAATTATTGTTTGCTTCATTGTCACATGCTCCTCATGGCTTGAAACTTGCCTTTCAACCTTAGGGAAACCTGATTGAACCCCATTGTTGTCTTCGTTTGGTACTTCATTATGAATAGACTCTTCTTCCAATGATCCATTGTCCAAAAAATAATGAACAAGTTTAGTGTTCAACTCCATTGGTTGTGAAGGCATGACCATGCATTCCTCATTGGTGGATGACACATTATGTTTTTTTTTATTCATCATGGCCTTTTCCAACCAAGATGGCGGGGTTACTTGGGTTGGCATGCTTAATTGATCATTGTTGATTCTTTTTACATTATCATTTGAAACCACATTTTCATTTTCATTTGCATGGTCAACTGCCTCATTTGAATATCACATGCAAAATTAGTAGGTGCTTTAGTGGGTGTGGCAACCTTCATGTTATTGATAGTTGGTGAATGACTAAATTGTGTCTCACTTACATGTTCATCATCATCACTAACGATGTTCCCTTGAGCAAGGGATATCATACCTTCAGCAACAATAATATCTTCCTGTCAATCCACATCTTCTTGGGCATCAACTTGGTCATGTAAGTCCTCTTCTTATTTACCTTCCACAATAAATGCCTATCTGCAACTATTATCATGAATAAGAGCATCAACATTTAGTGATAAAATTCTAGTCCTCCTAAACCTAGCCTTGATATTAGAAGGTGTTAGATCCAGTTTAAATGCTTTACTTGCAAGCTCAACTAGCTCAAACCTTTTTACCTCCACCCCTATATTCTTTTCCATCCATTAAGGTTGCTCTACCTTGAAATAGTTCTTGAAAGCACCAAACATGCTGACATCAAGGGGTTGCAATCTGTGAGTGGTATGAGATGGCATTGTTAATAGGTCAATGCCCAAATAGTTGTCATCCTTTATTGTCTACACATCCATGTGGCTTCCATGGCCATCTAAAACTAGTAGGTGTCTATTTTCAGTAGACACACCACCTGGCACAAATGCAACAAAGTGAAAAATCCAATTCAAGAAGAGTTCCTTTTTCATCTATGCATGGGGATGTGCAGCCATGCATGCACCTCTTTCACAATTTTGTATATAGTTTTTAAGTTGAGATTCACCTTCAATGAATAAATAAAAACCTAAGATTAAAGAACCAATTTCATTGCACAACAAAAAATAATGATCCACTCCCTACTCCTAGGAAATTGTTTTGGCACATTTTTGCTCCCTCTCTTGGTAATTACCCGCAGGCCACAATTCCTTCTAGACTATAAGCTTATTTCGTCACAATTCTAGATGTGTTTGGGGCATAAGAGTGTTTCTCATATGCATGGAAAATGGTGTCATAGAACTTAGACACAATTTCATTTCGTAAATTTAAAGCCTTGTCTTTGTCAAGGCCCTCGATTGTTCGTAACACAATGTTTGGATGCCTTTTTCAAAACCCACTCCACCAATATTTTCTAGGAAACCCACCTTTGAAGGTGTTTGGCCTCCCCTGACATATTTGAGCTATTGTGGATTTGAGTTGTATCAACTAACCCATGTCCCAATTGGGCCATCTACTTACACCACACAACCACCTCAACCTCCTCCTCTTCAGTCATAAAGTGTAATAGGCCCTCTACTCTTTGTGTGAGTGAGCCCATTAATCTAATAATGTATGCTTGAGGCTGCAATTCCACATTTTTTGGCAGTTTTACGTACTGAATATTTCTTAAACTCTATGTCAGCAATTGAAACTATCATGTCTTCCTTTCTCCACCCTCTTATGGCACCAATCTTCTTCGTTGAGCTTGCACCTTGTATTGTGGTTGAGGGTGGCTCTATGGTAGATGGTGGGAAAGATTTGCCACCACATGGACATTCTCAACATCATTGCTGGGAACATTGGTAGCATTCAAATCATCCACTATTTCTTCTTACGATGAAGTGCATCATAGTTGGGCACCCTTGGTCCCTCGCCTCCTCGTGTTCCTTATACGATCTGCAATTAGAACTCATGGCATGGCTGCAACAACCTGCATATTGTTAAAATTTATTTGTGTTAGTGGAAGATGTTTTAGCAATAGAAACTTAGCCTTATTTGAATAATAATGTTATTTGGATAAGAAATGTTGTATAAGAAATTTCAATACCAACAACCTACATATATTTGAATAATAAATTTATGTGTTTGCAACCTTCATATATCAATGAATGTTATTTGAATATGTGATTAATGGTTCAGTCTGTGGCAACAATTCTTTGGAGATTTACTTTTTCGAGATCCCCTGCCTATGTGTTTTGTTTGGATTCTCTAGTGTTTTTGTCTCTATTGTCATGTTTATATTTTCTTTTACATGTGCCTATATATCCCATTTTTTAGCGATGTCTCCCAATCGGCTAACACCTATGATTGGAAAATATCGCATAGATAGAAGTTTGAACATAGAATAAGGAGTTGCCTTCTAATGAATCAAGAGAAAATGTGTTTTTAGGAAATTATACTTTTCTTGGTCAATTATTCATTACGCATATAAGACACTATGTTATCTATCCCTAAGTGAAAAAAAAAAAGGTCTTATTGGCACCATGGGATCGTATCCTTTAGGTATATATTTCCAACCTTGGATTGCTTGCATGGGGTCCGAGGCCTTGAGTTTTAGGGATAACATGGGTTTTTCTCTATGTCCTTCTCTATACTTCACTGAATTTGGATTATGTTTGGGCTAGTTATTTTTGGATGAATTCTTTTTTGGCTACAAACAATCATGACTCTCTGGGTTAAGACCTTTGATATTGTCAACATCCTCTAATTAATGAAGGTTGTTTTGATGTTTTTTTCTTCTGAAAAAATCAATGAATGGTATTTAAAATGACAATTTGAACTCCTTAAAGGGAAAATTTTAAGGATGGAAATGTATCTTAAAGATTAGAAACCTTGGCGAATATTATTAATCCATAATATGTAAACTATAAAATTCTTGGTGATATTTTAGTAAAAATATTCAAAATTCTAATGATTTTATATAGCCTCTATAAAAGTTTGGTGATTTTTAAGGTAAAATAGTTTTTATTATAAAATTTGGGTGAATCATTTTTAGGAAAAAATGGGAATTGGTGAATTTTTTTTTGGAAAAAGCATGGAAAATTAGCCCATCTACGAATATTAGCCCCTAAAATTTTCCTTTCTTCTTGTAGATTCCATGAGTTCATGATGCTTTCCCTACTTGTTGAAGATCTATACGGGACATTTTGTAAAACTGAATTGTGGTTTTGGGATGATTAAATTTATGTCTGCAATTTCACATGCAATAGCTTCATACTGTAAATTAATGGAAGATTAAAAAAAATTGAAGTGTATATTGTAAAATAATGGAAGATTAAAGTGGTCATTGTGCACACAGTCTTTGACGGTATGCCTTTAGTTGTAGATGAGTAGAATTAAAGTTTAAAATGCAATTCGTTAAGGGTTGAGGTTGTTTTATAGTTTTTGTTGTTGAATTTGATAGGTAGGGAGGAGTGACATGGATTGCCATTTTTCAAATTCAAATGTGTGTTGTGGATTGATTTGGATCTGATCCAATGGTTGATAAAATCTTATGGCTGATCCTTGTGCTTTCCTTTGTGATTTCCTATGTTTAATTCATGATTTAAATGGGTTGGTGTCATTTATTGCCTTGAGCGGGTCGCATTGATGAACATATATGCAATTACAACTAACGCATACATTCGTTATTCTTATGCAGGTATTAACCAACGTTGGTCATAGCTGCTCTGGTGTATATGTATTGGGGTTGGTTTGATGTGATAGGTGTATTGCTGGATAGTATGGGATGGAATGTTTGCAAGTTTATTTTATCTTATTTTCTAAATAAGAACTAAAGGTAGTTGGGACAAAATGTCTTATCAAATTGTCATACTAAAGGCTAGTGTTTGACATTTGTAAGCCCAATCAATATATGGGCCATTTTTGGACATAATTTAATAACTTATATAACTTAATATCATCTATTTATGTTTAAATTATCAAGGTTTGTTTGGTCATGTTTTGATGGGTGTGTGGGACCGTACTATAACAACTATTGGTCCCTGCACAACAATAGAAGCATCTCCCCTAAAATCCTCAAACTACACTTTTGTGAGAGATTGATTGTGCAAGTCCACGGTAATGTCTTAATTGTTACTTGGATTGAAGGATTTCTTATTATCCGATGTGGGACTAGAGTGATATTATGAGCTACTTGGCTTGGATGCACATCACAAATTCAATGAAACATTGTGTATAAAATAATATAACATAAAAAAATTGATGGAGTAGGTTCTACATATTTGAAGATCATCTAATACAATAACTGACGAAACTATTGATTGCATTTTGGCAAGGACACCAAATTTCTATTAACTTGAAAACATGAAAACAATGTGAAAACATGAAAACATGAAAACATGAAAACAAAGGTGAGGTATTCTCCTCACCTGACACCCATGGGATTCTAGAAGTTCAGATTTGTGTGAGGCCATGTTTGAGCTGGCTCACAGTGAAGGCATGTGTTTTTAACTTTCGCTGCATCGAGGTTGTCAGTGGATTTCAGTTTTAGGACTTGAGGGTGTCAGACCTTCACTTTGTAGTTACTTGTTGTTTCTTGTGGTGGGGTGTGGTGACACTCTTCTCTTGTTCAAGGATGGAAAGTGCATACTTCATAGCTAGATTAGTTATGTTGTTGACAATGAGGATAATTTAGGGCATACTTCACTATAGTAAATATTCTTTATACTCTTCTTGCACAGTTCTGAACATGGCTCAATCTTTGAGTTGGTGGTTGTTCTCTCTAGTTCAACCCCCCTAGTTCATGAATCAGCATGTATCTCATTTCCTTGCCCTGTCATGATATGTGGGTGTTCGTATCTTGGAATTTTTTTATATGGTATTAATATTTAGGTTTTAAAGTCTTCTTTCTAGCTGGTCCATCAATTGTGGGTATTCAGTTCACTTCCCTTTCACAATGCCAAGCTATCTTCTTGTCTGAGAACTTGGGCTTCTGTAAGTTTCATCGCTATCTACTTTTGTTTATTTTCATATAAATTTACAATGCTAATTCCCCCATTGGGTGTCTTCTCGGGGTTTCTTTCTAGGACATGTCGAGTCTCATGGTTGTAAGGGTATTTTATTGGCATTGTCATCCTATCATGGTTTTTCGAGTTGCATCTATTTCATTGTTAGTAACTACTGACTACCTCAATACATTTCCATGCCCTAACCTAGCTCTAGGGTGTTTGGGGGACAATTTCTTCCTTTTTGGTTTTTCCTGTCCACAAAAACCATGTGTAATCTAGGTGTCTTTTAGTTTGGGGTGACTCCTTCTTCTGGTCGTCGATTATTTACCAATATTATGCTCCCACGCCAAAGGCAGCCCAACTGTAGGGTTTGGACTAGCCTAGATCATTTGACCTCGACGAATTTTCACTTGGGAATTGATCGCTTCATTCTTTGACTCCGCGCCTACAGAATTGCGGAAGGGAATTTGACATATTGAATCTCAAGATTTTGGTAAATAACCCTATTTTTTCGATTATGAAATCAAAGATCAATGCCTTTAATGGCTCCTAGTTTCAAGAAGGTATAGGAAAATGAGGCTATATTTTTGTCACTCCTTGTTGGTCCACCATCAATTCAACACACTATTTAGAATGGTATTAAGAGATGAACAAGTCGAAAACTATAAACTTTTCGCTAAGAAGGAGGACATCAA
>APFE031487034.1:13095-23976 GCA_000404065.3 Pinus taeda
CTTTTCATTTGTATCATCCAAGAATTGTTCATTTATGTAATGTAAAGGAGGTTGCCCCCTCGAAGAGGCTGAATTCTATGGCGTTGATCTATCTTTTCTATCTTTTTTGAGTTGGTTTCATAACATAGACTCATTTGATCCTCTAGGTGGAACTATGGTTCCTTCTGTTGATAATCCTCATAACCACACAATTATATATTCTGACTCACCTTGTGGAAGGTTATTGGAATTTTGTGTTTGCTCCAATAGTTTATATTGCAACTGTTCTTCATGTTTTTCTCATAGATCCTAGTCGCTCCACAGGGACATAGTATTTGGGCAATAGTTATAAGGCTCTCTATTGGCCTGTTTTTGGTGTCAAAAGCTATTGCCTTGCCTTTTTGAATGTGATGCTCATAGGTCTCTCATGGAAATTTTCACTTCAATTGGTTTTTTCATTAACCTTTAGAGGCCCATTGTGCTCTTATATCTCAAGTTTTTCGTTTGTTTTTGGCACTAGCCTTCAAGGCCTCAAAGTGATTTTTTTCTTAGGATTATGTGTGGTAGGCAATAACTTCATAGTCTTTGTGTTGTTGTTTGATGTTGGTTCTTGATGTTCCTATCTCTGTGTATGTTTTATACTGGTTTTGTTTGGTCCCTACTGACAATGTATCACTTAGTCAATGTTTTTGAAAGCTCTGATGTGGCATATGTTGTCTCTGTCTACATATGAGGATGCTATGGTCGCCATGATGTTTATTATCCTCTAGTCGATCTGTCTACATGATGTCAATGCAATTTTTTTTTTATATATTAATAGAAATCCTTTGTATTATTCACAAAAAAATATTTAATAACAAAAAACAAATCAATGCTGGCCTTAAATAAAATACTTCAATTTCCACCTTGGTTTTACATGAAATTTATATAGAAATATAAAATGATTGTAATTAAAAACATTTCAATTTGTTTGTTGTACCAGGGAAACATGTAAGTTCTTCACTAATTAATATAGAGTTGAAAAACAACATGTAAAATTAATATTATTCATATTATATGTTGTGTAGTTCCTTCTATGTTCAATAAACATGTAATATTTAAAGCAAAAAATTATTAATAACAAAAGAAAATATTAGTCATAAATCAAATATTTCAATATATTCATTCTAATCCAAGGTCCAAAGGAGGTTTGTAATTCCTTCAATGTTTAATGTATATGTTATCACAAAACCTTGACCTGAGATGCTGCTGACCAGGAAGACCTTGTGTAACTCTTTCAAACCTACTTTTGGTTGAGGCTTAGCCTCCTCAACCTAAGAGGTCTCTCTCACAAGATTAAAGATTTTGATAATGAATAAGATGGCTAACTCTATTGAACAATTGAAAAATATAAATGGATGAACATGATCAGTAAACATCCATTGGGCTTATGGAGTCATAAAATCTTAATATGATAATAGTATCAGCTAAACATGGAAGTCAGTGCATCAACAGTTCAATATATAAGTTAACACATAGAGACATGTAGGAAAACACAGTCCATAAATGTATGAAGGAAGTTAGAGCATTCCAATGAGTTCTAAGTATCATACATTCATACTACTACACATAAGGGAATAAGGACAAACATAAACAAGCCACCATTGAACTCCTTCTGAATCCTGAGAAGTAAAGCCAAAGTCTGCATTCATAAAAACATAATCTTCTACAATCGCACAATATGAGTCTTTCTCTAAAAATTTCCCTACCTTTTGTGCATCACATCTTCTCCAATATAGAGTTCATTACATGACTTATATTCCTCCTCCAACATAAGGGGAATTCACATTTACCATCAGTGACACCTATTCTAACCATAAAACAAACCTTTAAATGCATTTGACAGCTAACTAGCAGTCCTAGAGACCTAATACAACTAGGAGTGTGACTCATTATGATTACAACAACCTTATCTAAACATTTAAATGCATTATTTGATAGCTTAAACCTCATGAAGTCAAATTTGATGAAGCCTCCCACGTTGTCACCTGATTGCTGATGACAATCCCTAGAAATTAGAGAACATGTTTCCTTGTTTTTAGGCTTAGGATCCTTGAAAATGGCATGTGGGACAAAGCCCTTATCTTCTTACTCATGACATATTTTACGAAACTGAAGGAGGTTTTTTTATTCCATACAATCTAGAACAAAAACCTCTCTTGGTTATTTAAAACAATTCTCCAGTTGTCCATAATCTATCCTTGAAAAACACGTGTCAAATAGGAAAAATATGTTCTTTGAAATTAGGGTCTCAAAGAAAGCTTATTATCTCCCAACTGAAAACACTTATGAAGAAAGTGAGATAATTTATTGTAGCTGGAGATTTTATAAGGAGAAATCTCCTTCAGAACTCCAAAATAACTTTTCCTGTGACTACAAACGGATCTTGAAAAAGACTGCTAAAACCAGAAGCCAAAGCTTGACTTTCAGCAGTTTCGTAGCGCAAGTTTAACCATAAATTCCTCCCACCTCAGAACGAATTTGAAGAAACTTAAAGAGGTTTTTGTATTTTGATATGTTAGGAATAAAAGCCTCTTTCATTTTTCAAAATGGAGTTCTCAGCTACTCAGGACCCCTTTTGGAAGTTGACTAGTAAATGCAGAAAACATAGTTTTTTATGTTGAAACAGGTTTTTTCAGGGGTTTCGTAGCGCGCTATGAAAACTCCTAGTTCAGTGATTTCGTAGCGCAAAGCTGGTTTTTTACACTGTTTGTGATACAAAAACATGGATTCGTAGCAAGTTTCAAAAATTTTCCAAAATGGCTAAACCAATGACTTTCAAAACATGATATGAGATCCATAAAGTGTAAAACAAGGTTGTTGAGCTTTATTTGATGATGGAAATGAGACTTTAACCCTATGACTTAGACTCTAAAAACCATAAAAGTGACTTAACCACCATATAACATTATGACTTAGGAACAAATGTAAAATGTAAACCTTGACACAAGCTTGACACATGGAAATAATGTGTAATGTGGGACCAGGGATGGGAAAGAATGGAGTGTTGACCCTATTTGACCATACCAACAAGACTCTTTTCTATATCTTAGACACTAAAGCAATCATGGAAAGACTAGACCAAGACTAACACCAATCATTTGTAATAGAACTGATGCTCCGTATTTAGAAATCATTTCTTAAGTGATAACAGTATAGCTGACATGCAATATTTTTAAAAATATTAATAAAAAAAAAATAATTCAATTTTCCTAGAGGTCCAAGAGAAATTTGTAATTCCTTCCATGTTTAATATGGAGTTGACTTTGGGGAAGAGGAAGCAGTTGGGCTTAATTTTCGCTCCAATGGAAAAGTAGGAAAAAAGTTTGTGTGGGGATTGGGATTACCCTCAAATAATCAAGAGGAGGAACTAGGACTATGGAAAAGGCTCAAGTTGGTAGCCATTAAAGGATTTCTCCAATGATGTGTCTTTGGAGACTCTCATTATCATTCAAAAATGTATCAACCTGAAACAAAGCAAGAATCTCAATTTAATTCCAACTATGTAAAGAATCCATTTAATTATGGATAAATTTGAAATTTTGGAGTTTTATCATATTAAGCGGGAGAACAGTGATTTGGCGGATGTTCAAGCCAATATAGGAGTCAATATGGAGCAAGGTAAATTAAGGGAGAATGAGGGCATAATAACCACATGTCACTTTCCATGATTGTTCATAAATAGAGAACCTTGAATTGTTGTAGGATCATTAAGGAGGATAATTTGTATTACAAGTCGATTGAATGTTGTAGTTATATGATGGTACATTTTCTTTATGGTGGATGTCTCGACATGAACATGGGCCCTTCAGCCAACAGATGGTTAATAGAGAGGATTAATGACAGGCATGTGGATAGGTGGGATGTCATATTCCAAAATTTAAGACGGGATAACAATGAAAGCGGAGGTATTTCTATGATCGAGGAGGAACTCCTTAGATTGATCATGTGTGATTAGGACCCATATTAAGAAGAAATGAATCCTAATTTGGTACTAGGGTGTGTAGTGAATTTGAATAACATTAAAATTGAAGGGACTTCCCCCGTCGTCATATTGGAGTTAATCTTGGCTACAAGGGATGGTTGTGAAGATTACAAGCTTTGTGGCTTTCCATTAATTCCCATCATGCTGAAGAAATGGCTTCCTCATCAGGAAATGGTGCCAAAGGCTCCTCACAAGAGATTAACCAAGAATTCAAGCAGGAAATAAGGGACATGATCTCCAAGATTAGTGGGAAAATAATCTCAGAGGACCACTCTCATTTCACTTTGGTTTCGAGTCAATTGGATGGACTAAAGAAATATCTTGAGAACATGCAAGTGATAACAGAGTAATTCTATCTAAGATGGAAATCCTCGATATCAAAGTTTAGAATTATGAGCTCAAGGTGGGAAATGTAGTTGCATTAATGTTAAAAGAAGTATTTAGGATTATTGATAGTGATGACTAGGTTCTTACACTAGGAGAGGGAGTGGATTTCCCTCTGGAGCTTTCTGACTAGCTGGAGATGCAGGAGGAGCATGGACGACAAGGTGCAATGGAAAAAAATCAACAAGATGAAGTGGATGCAATTGCCATGGAATAATTTGGTCAGAATGATGTGGAAGGAACCAGGTAGTTAATATATTAGTAATATTTATGCTATTTTATGTAAGTATGTAAGTATTAATGGGGTATTTTTGAAGAGATATAAGAAGAATGATGTAGAAAATCTAGAAAAAAACAACACTGCATATTAATAGACACTGGTTAGAGAATTTTTGGAGGAATGTGGAAATCTTGTCACTTTTGAATGTAATGGTGTTGACCAGATTCCAGTTTGATTAATAGATATATAACCATTCCTTAAAAAAAATATAGAGTTGACATGCAACATTTTTTTAAAAATTGATGAGAAAAATAATTCAATGTGTGTGTATATATAAAGATAGAGAGAGAGAGATACGTTTTCTACCAAGAGCTAAGAGGAATAAAATCTCTCAAGATGCAAACTTTTCCTCAAGTTTTGCACTCAAAAATATGTTTGTGAATTGAAAGATTTGATCCCTTTCATCGCTCAGTAGATCCAAAGTTAAGATGGACATATGCTGGTATTATTTATTTATTTTTGAATTCCATTAAATTAGTGTTGAATATGTCTCATTTTAAAGTGTTGTTGTGCAAATCACAGGTTCAAACCTCGACTTACCTGTGTGTTGTTGCTTGGGGGTGGTGCAATTGCACCTGGAGGTTATACCTCCAACCGTCAAAGGTCAACCCCGTGTCACGCGAGTACGAGAGCCAACACATTAATAATCCCTCGAGGCACAATATGTGTGTGTGTGTGTGTGTGTGAGAGAGAGATTTTTATTAAAAAAGAAAGATGGGACCTGGCCCATAATCATTACATTTCTTCAAAATTACTAATATTATTTGCAATATTGAGATTAAGCATGGAGGATCAATCCAATCTCTCAATTGATTACCTCGTGATACAAAATTTGAGTCATGTTATAGCTAAACATTTCCAAGAATACTCCTAAGATCCAAATACTTTTTGTAACAGCCTCCTCCCACATCTACCCAAGTAACCGGCCAAATGGGGTAAACATGTGACGAGAAGTTACTATGATATGGTTAGACCTCTTAAGTCACCTTAAGGAAGTGGAACTGACCAAAGCACACCATACAAAGCTTCCATATCAGCAACAAGACTCCCAAGAACCATCCCAAACTCTCAGGTATGCAGCCCCTCAACCACACTGAGTTTTTAGACCAATTAAACCCCGGATGCTCCCTTGATATGGGCATGCATGCATCTAGAGGGATTTTGACGCTCCCACATCATGGTATGCTAGCGTCTAGGGACTTTCCCACTCAGTGTTATGCCAGTGTCCCTGAGATTTGAGCCACTTTTTCAGGCTCAGAGCCCGAGTCACTGCACATAACTAAATGAAACCTTCAAAACATAAAGAAAACAAGGGATTATGATACAAATGCAATTACTTGAACAAGGGCTTGAATGGACCCCTACTAGCCATAATAGACATTTCGTCAAGCATATCACAAATTTGTAATCTATAGGTGTAAAAAACTTATTTAAGAAAAGGGGTCTCATACTTATCTGAGAATCGCTAAGAAGCATTGTTCCCTTACATCATTAGTTTCATTATCATCTATTAGGTCATTGATACATTGTTCATTCATTTACAAATCAAAACATGAGGAAAGCCATACATCATCATTGTCATAATACCTGCTTATAACCAACATAATAACAATAGAAATATCAAGAATACATCAGCCATAAAATCCACATATAAACCAGTACATTTATACACAATATATCAAGGAGATAACCTCTTATTACTGAATGAAAAATCCTACCTAGGATGGTACTACCACGTTCCACCTGATCATAGAATGGCTGAGTCAATTCTCTTTTTAGCCATTCACCCCATGCCATATTCCAAGCATGAATGTGGGACTCAAACAAAAAGAACCAACCAGGGAATCCTGAGGTTAAACGACATCACCCTCATCAATAGAAACTAGGCTTTACCGTAATCCATCTTGAATCACTACGCCAACACAATAAAAATGTAATAACACAATTTACCATGATCTCCACCAGATCACTAGGCCAAAATAAGAATGTATGCCATGAGATTTCTCCACCTACATCATGAGGAATTTTCTTGTCTCCTAGTCTCTTATGCTTTAACGCAATCTACAATATGATTTAGGGATCACTATTCCCTAAATGGAGATACCACCCTCTAGGCTTTACCATATATCCTGCCATTCATCGATAAGGATTCGTAGGCCTAATAAAGGGCAACCACCTCTATTATTTATCGCATATCCTACCATTCACCTGTCAAGGATAACTATGCCCATCGAGGCAATACAAAATCTAGCTTTACCGCAACCCATAGTCTGGTTTAGGGGTTACTAGACCATGTGTTCTATCATTTGGAGATCCACCTAACTTAGCTTCGAATCCATCTGACAATCCAGCTCAACCAAATAATGAGAACCCCATCACACCATGCTTATCTAGAAATGGAAAGGCTAGGCTAAAAACATTGTCACTCCTAGCAAAACCCATGCCATAATAGCAAAGAATCACATGCAATACCATGCATGCCAAATCTACTAAGGAAAACACACATGAAAATCAATACCTGCAAATAATATCACTATAGATACTTGATTCTGATCTTCCTTGCTTTCTCCTTCCTTCCTCTTGCCTTCTTTTCCTTTCTTAATCCAATGCCAAAGTGCTCCAAGAAAACTCTAAGTTCCAAGAGTGAGAGAGAGAGGGAATAATGAGAGAGCTACAAAATTGAACTAACAAAAGGTACCAACTGATCTTCAGAAGTCTTTGTATCAATTAGGCCTCTATTTTCCTCATTTTCCATTATTTTCTTTCAATTTCCTCCTCACATGCAACTTGTGACCTTTCACCTTCATTTTCTCCTAATTTCCATTATTTTTATAAATAAATGTGCCAAAAATGTCATTTTACCTTTTCAAAGCCTTAGCCATTGCCTTTGCCAATTTCCTTAGCCATAATAAACCAATGAACAACCACACTAGGATACTTTTCCCAACATTTAGCTTGGAATAAGTGTCCCATCAACTGTGGTTATTATTTTTCCTTTATTAACTTTTATTACATGGAATTTTCACGAGGGCTATTACAAAACCCTCCCCCTTGGGGGACACCATCCTTGGTGTTCAACCACACCTATACCTTAGCAAAACCACTGAAAAAAACATACTACTGATGGAGCTTTATAACATAGCTCAATGTAGTATTTACAATGATCACCCTCCTAAGAAGCAACCCAACATGACAACATAACAACATGAAAAATATAATGACATGACACACATGCCGCTTATTGGAGCTTTATAACATAGCTCATCGTGGTATTTACATCCATATACATATTTACATATATCAAAACATCACCCAAACATATGCCAAAACATATACCAAACATCATACCAAAACTGCTTTGCCTCAACCAACAAACAGTGAAGGATACATACCCCATATCTGATCCTCCATCTCCCATGTAGCTTCATCGGGCCCAAAGTTCTTCCACTGCACTTTAACTTGCTTGATTGCTCGATTCCAGAGCATGAGCACCTTTTTGTGCAATATACATTGAGGCTCTGGCTGGAATTCTCCATTTTTCTCCACCTACAATACAGACCAGTCAATCACATGATTAACATATTTAACATACTTCTTAAGAAATTACACATGTAAAACATCGTGGACTTTCACTATCAGATGAAGTGTAGGTTGATAGGCTACTGTCCCAATCCTCCCAATGATCCTGAAAGGTTCACATAACTATGGTGCCAGCTCAGCACATGATCCAATCCGCAAGGAGCTCTTCTTTGGTTGGATGTGCAAGTAGAACTGTTCCCCAACCTAGAACTCCTTGAACAACCTATTCTGATCTGCATAGCTCTTCTGCCTATCCTATGTTGCTTTCAAATTATTCTTGATTACCTACATTTCCTATTCCATTTTCGCCAGCATGTCCAGTCCAATCAACACCCTGTTAACCAGATCACTCCAACTAATGGGAGTATTGAAACTCCACCCATATAATTTCTCAAATAGGCTCATCATGAGTTACTCATGCTACCCATTGTTGTATGAGAACTCTAACAGTGGAAGGTACTCTTCCCACTTTCGTTGTTGATGCATCACGTACATCTTCAACTTATCCTCCCATATCTTATTGACCCTCTCAATCTATCCATATGTCTGCGGATCATAAATTGTACTAAAGGCTAACTCTGTGCCCAAACCTGCAAAAAACTCCTTCCAAAGCTTGGAAGTGAACTTTGCATCCATGTCTGACATAATCTTCTTTGGGACTCCATGCAATTTGACCACATCTCTAATGAACACCTGTGCTACATCACTAGCTGAGAATGTAGTCTTTAATGGAATGAAGTGCACAACCTTTTTCAACTTGGCCACAAAAACCATGATGGAATCATGCTATCTCACTGTCCTTGGAAAACCTATGATAAATTCCATGGAAATGACCTCCCATTTCCACTCTGGAATCACAATCTACTGTAGAAGTACAACTAGATGCCTACTCTCTGCCTTTATCTATTGATAATAAAAACACCTAGCCACAAACTTTTCTACATCCTTCTTGAGATTTAGCCAATAATAAAACTTCTTCACTGCGGTCAATGTCTTTTGATAGCTTAGGTGAACTGAATATGGTTTCACATGAAACTCCCTCAATCTCACCTTCTTGAGTTCATTGTTGTCTGGAACATATATCTTGTCTCTAAACTTGGCCTATCCATATGTCGAGAGACAATAGTCCACATCTTGTGCACCTGCACATGTACCAATACCTGTACTCTAGGTTTTAACCCCGTACAGAAATTACCTGCATACGAATTCTAAAACACAGAAAAATAAACAATGTGAGAGCATAACACTTTGGCTGTCAAAGTCTATCCTTATAGTTCCCTATACTAACCCCATACTTGAAAACAATCTTTGCAACCAAACTACTCCCTTGCTTGCATGAGTGGCTGCCATGTATTCTACCTCTGTAGTTGATAGTGCCACTATAGATTGTTTCTTACTCATCCAATTGAATGCACCTCCAAATCGGTTAAACACATACCCACTTTTATATCTTCTTTGATCCAAATCTCTAGCCCAGTCTGCATCAACAAAGCCATGGATATCCAAAACTTTGTCCAATCCTGGTCTTCCTTGGTAGCACAAACCATAATATTTAGTGCCACACAAATACCTGAAAACCCACTTCACTATTGTCCAATGCTCCTTCCCTGGTTTTGATATAAACCTGCTCAATACTCCCACTGCATGTGCAATGTCTGGTCTACTACAGACCATTGCATACATCGGGCTACTGACTGCACTTGCTATGGAACATGGGACATATCCTCTTACTCTTCTTGTGTCTTGGGACACTGTTCAGCAGATAACTCTACACCTACAGGAATAGGAAACTTCACCGATTTACTATCTTGCATATTAAACCTCTGCAATATTGTCTCGACATACTTCCTTTGGTTTAACCATAGATTCCTCTTTTCCCGATCTATTTTAATTTCCATGCCCAAAATATAGTTTGCAGCACCATAATATTTTATGTCGAATTTAGAGGACAATTGGGTCTTCAAATCCTGGATATTTTCTTTGTCATTTCCAACTAGTGACATATCATCCACATACAAGACCAGATAAATAACACGGTCACCAATTAATTTAAAATACACACAGTGATCTGCTTTGTTTCTGGTGAAGCCAATTCCTTGTATAAATGTATCAAATTTCTAATACCACATCCTTGGTGACTATTTTAACCCATACAGAGACTTCTTTAACTTGCATACCAGTTCTTTCTTACCCTTCACCGCAAAGCCTTCAGGTTGCTTCATATAGATATCCTCTTCCAGATCCCCATGAAGAAATGTTGTCTTCACATCCATCTGTTCTACCTAAAAATCAAAAGCAACAGCAACAAATAAAAGTAATCTAATAGAAGCTACCTTGGCAACAGGAGAAAAAACATCACCAAAATCAATTCTTGGCACTTGGGAATAACCTTTTGCTACCAATCGAGCTTTGTATTTCTCCACCTTTTCTTCTGCATTTGTCTTATTCTTGAACGCCCATTTACTGCCAATGGGCTTCCTTCTAGCTGGAAAATCCACTAGATCCCAAGCCTCATTTTTGTGCAAAGATGCCATTTCATCAACCATGGCCTCTTTCCAGAGTTTTCCATCCTCTGAATCTATTGCTTCCTTCACAGTTTTGGGATCATCATCAATAATAGATAAAGCAAAATTTG
>APFE031487034.1:23996-38268 GCA_000404065.3 Pinus taeda
AAATTCCTTGCTGCAAAACTCTCCACCATTATCTGACTTCAACACCTTTATATTCTTCTCTGTCTGGTTTTCCACCAGAGCCTTAAGTTCGTTAAACCCGTCAAAGACTTCAAATTTCATCTTAAGTAAATATATCCATGTATTCCTTGAGAAATCATTTATAAATGATACATAGTACACAAACTTACCCAGTGATGGAACATTCATAGGTCCAAACACATCACCGTGCACAAGCTCTAATATTTGTTTCATCCTCTTACCACCAAAGGGGAAACTCACTCGATTCTGACTCCCTTATACACAATTTTCACAACAAATCCAAAAATCCAAAGAGTAATTACTCATTACCTTTCTACCATACTTTACATGAAGTATTCGAAGGCCCTTCTCTCAATATGTCCAAGATTTTGATACCACAACATGGTCTTCTCTCCAGAGACCACTATATTTTCTGCTCCACTTTTAGGAAGCACATAACTATTGCACCCATCAATGACGGTGCTACCTTGTAGCTTGTATAAAGTTCCAATCCAAACTCCCCGCATCAATAATAGTTCCCACCAAACCATCTTGCAGGTATCTTTCTTGAACACTATTTTTGCAGCTGCATCATCCAGTTTGCTTACAAAAATTAGATTTTTGGCTAATGCAGGAATATGCAGAACACCTAGAAGTGTTCTAACTTTTCCACCTTGCAACTTCAACTTTACTTTTCCATGAACAACGATTCTAGCCTTCCTCTCATCCCCCAAGAATAAATCACCACCATTGTATTTCTCATACTCGCAGAACCACTCTCTATTGGGAGTCAAGTTAAAGGATGTACCTGAGTCAATCAACCATGCCTCATGATCTACATGTGTACTTGAAGAAGCCAAGTACACATCCCCACCTTATCTGAGGTGGTTTTCACCTCTACAGAAGGAGCGTCATCAGATCCCTTTCCTTTTTCAAGAGCTTTAGATTTACAATCCCTTTTGTAGTGCCCTTCCTTTCTAACTTTCCAGCACACCACCTTTATAGGTTTTCTTGGAGATTTAGATCTCCTACTCGATGACTTATTTTTGTTTCTGTTCTGGGACCATCCTCATACAGAAAAGGCATCACCATTCTGGCTCTCCATATTTTTCCTTCTCATCTCCTCCGTCAGTAAGGATGAGACTATTTCATCAAACTGCAAGGCAGTTGCATTGCTACCTATTGCAATAACTAGACTATCCCACGAATCTGGTAGAGAACACAACAAAAAAATGCACTTATCTTCATCTGAAATTTTGATATCAACAGATGATAACTGACTTACCATAGTATTAAACGCATTCAGATGCTCTGTCACCGAGTCTCCATCTTTCATCCTCAGGTTATATAGCATTTTCTGCAGGAACAGTTTATTCACCAGAGACTTAGATTGGTACAAGGTCCCTAACTTGTCCCCTAAAGCCTTCGCCATAGCTTCCCCTGATACATTCAGCAATACTGAATCTAAGACACACAATTATATTATGCTCTTTTCCTTCCTATCCAACTTCTTCCATTCTTCATCGGTCACTCCCGTTGGTTTAGTACCCATATCTATCGTGATCCACTGATCTTTATCCACCAATAGATCCTCCATCTTGAGTTTCCACAAGTCAAAACTTTGACCATTAAATTTCTCGATCTCTATCTTTCCACTGCTCGCCATATTCTTTCACCACCAGAATCAATCTCACACATCTCCCACTGAATAGGGTCTACCACAGGTCCGAGCGAAACCCCTCAACAAAAAAGGCTTCCCTTTGAAGCCAAAATAACTCTGATACCAAATGTAGGTTTTAACACCGTACAGAAATTTCCTGCATACGAATTCTAAAACACAAAAAAAATAAACAATGCAAGAGCATAACACATAAAACACATAAACACAGAGATTTTCGCACTGAATCACAAAACTGAGACTAC
This sequence comes from Pinus taeda, assembly GCA_000404065.3. Lineage (NCBI taxonomy): Eukaryota > Viridiplantae > Streptophyta > Pinopsida > Pinales > Pinaceae > Pinus > Pinus taeda. The sequence continues at coordinate 25,938 of APFE031487034.1, forward strand.
CAGCTTGATTTTTCATTATGTTCCTTTCAATGTTATAATACATATTTATACATGCCGAAGCATCCAATACCATGGACTGAAATCTATCGCGTCCAAAACCATAGACCAAAAAACCATAGTAGGTTCGCCCAACCTAATATAGGGTCCAAAAAAAATGTCTTCCTAAGGCACTGCCCCGAACCCTGTAGAGGGGGGCTACCCACCCCCCTCTAACCCTCCAGTTCACTACGTAGGTTAGTCATGGAAAGAATATAACACAACCCAACATGTACCACTGCCTGTATTTGTGCTTGCACTACTACCTATACATGTACTTGTACTCTACTACAACCTACGCACAATCTCCATATACCTGACATCCTTTTGACCTGCCTGCAACAGAGAAAATTTTAAGAACCACCCTAAATTTATACGTATAATAAATAGGTGAATCCCCATGATACAAAAATGGGAGGCGATTTTATCAATAATATAACATGTATATATAATTTTTTGGTGAATCTCTCACCAGATTATATTATCTTGTAAATTCATGGCCAATCTTTCACTGAATTATAAAATCTTGTAAGATCTTGGAAAATCTTTCATTGAATAATAAAACATTGTAAAGTCTTGGTGAATTTTTTGTTAAAGTATGAAACCATATATGATAATAGGAAAACATATTCATTAACCTGTAATATACTAACATACATGTTTGGAGAAAAGAAATGTAATTTTCTTTTCCTACAAACAATGTGCAAGTTTCAGTGGTCGTGTTTGTCAAGGTTCTTACTATGCACTCTTTCATATCCTTATATTAGTTTTGATAATATTCTACAACAAAGTTTTTGTAGGTGTTGATGTTGACCACCAGCCCTATTAAGGTAGGAGAGATTAATCTGTTCTCTACCACTTTTTTCAAGCCGTCAAATTTCTTTCTTATTCCATTCGCTACAACTGCGAGATAAAAGAAAACACATCAAGTTTGTTTACCCCAACATGCCAACAAGTAGCAAGCCCCAACTATATAATATAAGAAAGTAGTAGGTATCCCAAAATCCTGAAGGGTATCTAATGGAAAGAAGTGACCGTTGTCAGAAGCCTTTCAATCAATATATAAATATATAAATATAGATTTATTATTATTTTAATTTGAAATCTTCAATTAAATAAAATTTAATTACGTCTCTCCCAATCTAAATTTCTTATTAGCATAATTCATTACCTTCATATGTCTTGCATTTTTTAGCAGCGTTGTAACATGTGGATTAGTTTCCTTTTTGGTGTACAATCTCCACCTTTTAGGACAATATGGTGCAGTGGCCCAACCCCTACAGATCATTACGACAAACTAAGAATAACAGAGAAGATGAAAGGTTGTACAAACCAACATATTTTTCAAACAACTAATCCAACATCACTACCTTAACTTTTTCATGAAGATATCATATTGAGAACATTTGAAAAATGTTTGGAAATTTGGGTAGTGACTATCTTTTCAAACAACTAATCCAACATCAATACCTTAACTTTTTTAGGAAGATATCATATTGAGATCATATTGAGAACGTTTGAAAAATGGTGGGAAATTTGGGCAGTGACTATCTCTCTTCTACGAGGGTGATGCGGAAGGAGTGATAAGATTTAACTGTTTTGATTTTTTTTTTGTTAAATCGGAAAAACCAATATTAATGGAGATATTGGTATTTTTTTACTAAATTTTGTGAACTGACTAAATGTAGCTTTAACCATTCACCTTAAGATACTTTTTACAATATAATTTCCTAAGTCTATTTAATATTTTCATTATCATAAAAGAAACCTATATCCATCTTAACTCCACATCTACCGCTCTTAGAGGGATGAAATCTATTTATCCCTCTCAGCACTTGGTAGACCCGGGATTAAGATGGATCTAAGCTGATAGAATTTCCCTTTTAAATAGTCTATGCTCACATGAATACCATGGTATTACCATGGGTTATCATAAACCTGGAGCTTAAAAACTACTATTAGTAATTTATAAAAAATAATAAAATTAATAATTGATTTTTTTTTAACCAAGTTAAAATGTTTAGGTGACATTAAATTACAATTTTACTCTTGATCTACCAAGCCCCAAGAGGGATGAGGGATCAAATATTTTTCCACTTTATACTAGTTTGTATATCACAATATTGGATCCCTTTCAGGGCTTAGTAGATCCAAAGTAAAGATGGATCTATGCTTGTTTAATTCCCCCCTTTAAATAGGCTACATTCCACGTGAATACCATGGGTCAATACCATGTGCCATCTTTATTCTTATTAATACTAATATTAGGGTTAATAATGTTTTTTTGCATGGTATTAATAATAATTTGGCCCATTGGTTTCACCTAAATATAACACATTTTTTTGAGTGTTTGTAAATATAAGTTGACTTATGGAGTAAATATAAAAAAATGTTTTATTTATTTACCATACCTCTTTTATAAATATGGTATTTGGCCCATAGGATTCACTTAAATAAAACCTCTTTTTTGAGCCTTCTTAAATAAAAAGAGGGTTATGGACTAGGTGACATATAGAGTAAATATCAAAAAATGTTTATTTATTTACCATACCTCTCGTTTATTTATATTTTTATTAATTTACGATACATTTTTTATAAATATGGTATTTGGCCCATAGGATTCACTTAAATAAAACTTCTTTTTTGAGCCGAAAGAGGACTATGGACTAAATATAAAAAGAGGTTTTATTTATTTACCATACCTCTAGTTTATTTATATTTTGATTTATTTACCATACATCCACTTTATTTATTTTGTTATTTATTGGGACGAAATACAACCTCCCAAACCAGAAAATCGGGTGATTGTAATGGAATATAACCTCCCAAACTAGGCTAATCAGGTCAAATGAGTCTTTTCATAGTTTATCCACCCCTATTTTTTTGGGCTAAAAGGAAAAAAATAATTTTTTTTTTAAATAAAAGTTGGGCTAAATATATGAAATGGGTGTTTTATAAAAATTTTGCCCCTCCAAAATGAAAAACCCCTTAAATTTCGCCCTTGGGCTAAAATTCGCCCCGAAAATTTACCATGGCTTGCAATATCCTATCATGTAAATCTATCCCATAGGAACTCATAGCTACTATATGATTTATATGTATCCACCTGCTAAGAGGATTCATTCATTCAAGTAATCAAGTTTGAAGTTCAAAATCAAAGGCGAGCTCAAGGAGTGAGGGCGAGCAAGAAGGGTGGATGCATAAGGCAAAAGACAAGGTGCATGCGAAATTTTGACCGAAGCACTGAGCTGAGGAGCAGAGAACACGAGTTGTGGGTTCGGCACTCTGCTCGAAAGGTGAACTGGTCAGGGTGGGTGACTCGTGGAGGGCGTGTTGCACGCCAGCGAGCTGGAATGAACAAACGAGACTACGGACGAGTCTGCGGGTAGTCTGCGGTGCGGTGTGACTGCGGCCGAACCTGTGGTTATGACAGGTCTTCTGTTGTAACTAAGGAAGGGTGAACAAAGGGTGGAAGGAGAGCTAGAATGGTGGGTACAACTGCAGGTGGGTGCAGGATAAGGTGACATGTCGTGGACACAAGCGAAATGGGCGTGAGTTTTGTTGAACGGTGTGATGGATGGTTGAACCAGTTGGCACGACGAGTTAGTGTAGAGGGCAGTCCAGGGGTGGGCACCTTTGCCTGACGAGTTGGGCGAACCAACCCGAAAAGGGTGGGCGCTCCAAATGGTAGTTCGAGTAAGGCCGCATGCTGTAGGCCGAGTTGCATGTTTTGACAGATATTGTGAGAATGAAGTTGGGGTTCCTCTCTAAAGACTGTAATTGTATATTTTATGAAAGATTATTATTATTATTGTGGGCAGACTCATATTCAGGGAGTATCCCCTCCCGTTAAATATTATATCCATTGTGCATATGTGTAAATGATAATGATGATGAAAGAAGATTAAATTGAATTTTTCCATTGTGTTATGAATGTTAATGCTTAGAAAGTGAAAAATGAACTAAGCATTGAATGTTAGGCGTAGTCCACACTTGAAAGTATTGTGTTATGAATGTTAATGCTTAGAAAGTGAAAAATAAACTAAGTATTGAATGTTAGTCATAGTCCACACTTGAAAGTATTGTTGAAAAGAAATCGGGTGGTGGTGCAACACCTGCTTATGAACGTTTGAAAGACTACCGCCAAGATAGGGGCGTGACACCATTGATCCTAAATTACAGAGAGATAGACGAACACATGCTATTCCCAGAGACATGACAACATGCATGGCAAGGAATCTGTCAGTTAAAACCAAAGAAAACTTGAGGAATGACATGCAACATACATGGGAGACACCTGGCAAGGTTTGCATAATTTTCATAGGGAGGCGGGGGGATTCCCTACCTGAACTGTGCAAAATGAAGCTCGAACTATTGGGAAGCTAGTTGATTGCTGGAATTGCACAATGCGCAATCCAGACTAGCCTGCTGAGTGCTGAGATTACGCAATGCACAATTTCAACTAGCAAGTCATGTAGGCCCAGGGACTGCATTACACAATTTTCTGGGCCAGTAGACACTGCCTCTCAGAATTACACAAAGCAAGTTTGGAGGAAACTACCTGGCCAGATTTGCTTATTTTCTGGGAGGAAGGTAGAGCCTTCCCTCTCAGAAATGCGCAATGAGGTCCAGGCAAGGCAGAGTCTGGGCCAAGGTTGCCCAAACCCATCGACGGGCGACTAAAAACATATGGAAATGTGAATGCATGGAGAAACTAATTGTAAGCAAGAGTGAATGATTATGCATGCAAACAATGAATGCAAGATTCAGAAAACGGGAAAACATGCATGTGTGTGAAATGAGTCGCTGAATCAGTGACTGTTCGTGAAAAACTGTGTCATGCATGTGACAATAGTGAGATGCAAACGAAAATTGAAATGGTATTTTTATAGGCTAACATGCATGCAAACAACAACAAGCGTTCACAGAAATCAAGCAGACAACACTCACACAAGCCAAAACACAAAAGCGACAGAAATACTACAAAAGACAAGTAAACTGAACTTACCCAGAAATAGCTGAGTTGGATGTGTGGAAGACTCCTAGATGTGCTGTGGGATGTTAGAGCTCTAAGATCAATGTGAAGAATGAGCTATAAAGCGTCGAATAAATAAGTTTGAGGCTTATGACGCGTATGCCTCAAAACTGGGAAAAAGCAACACTTAGAGGAAAGCTTCTAAAACAATCTTTGCATGTAATGTCCAACTGCTAAAAATGGATCCCTAAAATCTAGGGATGCTTTTTGCATGTTGTTATTTTCTGTATCGAGAAAAGCAACCCATGCATGCAAATCAAGTTTTTTGGATCTCGATTGGAACCGATCAACCTGAAGGCACATGCAACAACCTGCTTGACTGAGAAAGGAATTTGTGCAATTTCTAGGAGGAGCTAGGTTGGTTGTCCCTGAGGGATTGCACAATTTCTGGGAGGAGCAGGTGACTACTTCCCATAATTTCGCAATTTATGGGAGGAGTTGGGTTGGCTATCCCACAGGGATTGCACAATTTTTGAGAGGAGCAGGTGACTGCTACCTAGAATTGCGTAATTTTTGGGTTGAGCTGCAGTGTTGGGCTAGATTGCGCAATTTTCCCAAGACTGTCTGACATCATTGCGCAATTTCTGAGCCTAGTAGGTTGCTGAGCAAGTTTGCACAATTTTTGGAGGGAAGGTTGGTTCCCCTCCAGAATTACGCAATTTTTGAGGGAGTTTCTTAGCCAACAACTAGCTTAAGTCCAGAATGACAGCCTGTGAACGGAGTGAAGCAAACTGACATGCACAGGCTGGCAAGCCACTCAAAAACCAATGAAGCCTATGTACTTGACAATGCAAGACATGCTGCTAAGGATGGTTGGTAGGAAGGCTCCAAAATGAAGCTAAGGCAAAATTTTGGAGGGTGGTTGTAGCTGCTACAACAGGTGTACAACATAAGGAAACATAATTTACATAGTGTGTAAGAGGTTAGCCTATGTAAATAATGATCACTCTTCATTGGATGATGAAACCCCTTGGCCCTTAACACTTACATATTCATGTATCTAAATTTTAGTTTACTTCGTGTTAGTTTTCCCTACATCAACCACTTTTAAATAAACATAACATTACATCACGTAAGTACATCAACTTAGAAGCTCAACCCAGTGTATTCATGCTTACTACACTAAATCATCAATGATCTATGCTACAATCATGGTACTATTGTTGACATCAATGCCAACACAATGCCAATAGAATATTCTAGAATATTGTATGGAGGTTAAATCCCCACCACCCACCTAATAATTATTGATAGTTAAATTAAATTTTAGAAACCTTATTCTAAAATTAGCTTAGGTATAATATTTTGTCTTTTTAATATTATTTTTAATAATATTATATATAGAGGAAAGCTCAATTTACTGTAGCCTTGTTATGAAGTATTAGGCAAACTATGAAATTAAAGGTTAAAATGCACCCAAATGACTTGGTGGAGGAAGTATGTGTCTAAGTCAAGAGTTTTGAATTATCTTTAGGAAAAACTATTGAAAGCCAACATTATATATATATATATATATATAAGAAAAGAGAGTAATAATTTAAAAATATATGAGGAAAATGATCATTTTCTTAATAGTTATTAATAAGCTATTCCAAAATGTAATTTTTCTCAAATAATAATAATAAATTAACTCACATTTATGAATAAAAGAAAATAATAATTTTTGGGTTCAAACCTTAAGGCTATTGGCTCAGGATGGAAGTCATATTGTGGAAATTAAATTATGTCAAGGAGCATTTATGTTTGACTGAACTTGGCATAATCTTGGTGATAGCATTCCATTGTGAGTTGATTATTTTTCTCCTATCCAATAAACTGGCTAACCTAAATCTAATATCAACCTCTAAAAAACCAATGTTAACTAATTAACAATTAATTAAAGTAATTAGCCATTAATTATGATATATTACTGGTTATATATATCTCAATGTCAATGATACAAATTCTATGCAATTTGTTTTCTAATGTATATATTCATTTTTGGAATTTAATTGATTTGCTTTTTCCAAATTTAAATTTGTGATTCCATTACAAATGTATTCATAACGCAAAAAAATAATTAGAAGTTTTCAAACATATATATATTCTCAAAATGTAAAAGAACTACATAGCACTACATATTTTTTAAAATATTGAGTTTAGAAAATTGGAGTTGTAAAGCTCTTAACTACGTCAATTTTCAAATTGTTATTATTGTTGATAACCACACGCGGTTTTAAAGCAGTCTCAAACCGGTCGGTTTCCAGTTTAAAAACCATAATCGCCATTCTTTTCAGAGTTTGACGGTAAATTTTAAATTTTAATGCTGTCAAAAATCATTGAGATATGACCCAGGAAATTGTTGGCTGCTCTTTAAACATGGTTCAGAAGATTCAAGTAAGATATAATAAGACCGTGTGACGCGTTCACGAGTTTAACAAAAACTGATGTGCACGGAAATTTAGAAAATTATGAGATTACATAAACTTTGTCCACAAGAATGAAACAGCATGTATGGCCGCTTAGAACCATGAAAATGGGAAAGTCGAACACAATCAATATGATAATTCAAGTCCTTAATTCCTTATCACTAGTGTTAAAACTCGGGCTACTCATACACGATCCTCAGTTATCCACGATTGTAGTGCCACGATCTAAGAAAATTAAATGTTCTTATCACTTTCAACAACTTAGAGTTAAGTATACGTAGATATATGTCTTCATAAATACCAGCCAGTTTGAGCCGTGACTGGAAGCATCTGTGGTGTATTGATGATGGTGAGGAGCTAGCAGGCTGGAAGATCCGAGGGAGGAGGAGGCAGAGAATGATTTGGCGCATTTCCATCCAGAACAACCCATGCCATTTTCAATCCCCAGCTCGTGTGAACCTCCAAGTGACAATGCATGAACCAAACGCCTGCAAAAGTTACACAATAATCATCAAAATCAAACAGATATGAACAGTAGAATTTGATGTCTTAGATCAATGCGGCTAGGATTGTAAGAGGGGGATAGATTGGACAAATGTAAATAATATTACCTGGGTTGTCAGCTCGGAATCGAATCGCCACCCAACCTCCACTGGGAACACCGACGGTGTTTCTCTGAGGAGGATCCACCAGATTGAAGTGTTTGGGGTCAGAGCGTGGATTGTAGTTCCCCGTGCCCTGCCCAACTACGAAGAAATCGTATCCATGAAGATGGAGAGGATGGCTCTCCGGCCCAACAAGACTTGTATCCTGGAGAACCACTTGTATGGTGGCGTTGAAGGGAACCACTTTGAGCCTCGTGTCGTTCAGAGTCCGTGTGTTATTCGGAGGGGTGCCAGTGTAATTAAATGAAAATGGCGGATTGTCCGGGAAATTCAACTTGTATACTCCCTTTGACTTCCCAAAGTAGTGGGCTTGAAGAAGCGCAGTGGACGGTAGAACGAAGGATATATTATTCATGGAGGCTGCGAATTTGGTTCCATTGGGACCTTGGCATTTCTGCCCTTTTGGACACGGATTCAATCCCAAACCAACGGTGAAGAAGAAGTGTTTATCAACGCTCTGAGGAACAGCTGCGGGAAACTGTGGTGTGGCCAAGCTTCTTAGCTTTTGGCTAAACTTGGTAGCAAATGAGGTATCGTTTAGAGCTGGAAGCGTTGGCTTAAACGTGAGAGCTGGAGAGGATGAATTTGAAACCTGCGCGTACTCTAAGATGCCGGCCGTGGTTGAGTTATCAAAGGTTCCACTGCCTGTAACATAAGGTCGTGCCGCCATTAGAAATCTGGCGTTCAATGGCGGCGGAATTGTTGGTTATTTTTAAAATGGGAAAATACCAAAACTAGACAAACACCACAGAGCCAATGCTCTGTTTCCTTTGCTCTACTCCAGGATCTTTACCCTTAAAAAAATTCACTGAACAGATTAATGCACCACCATAAAAGATTTCCATTCATTAAAATAAATTCACAGTTACACATTCATCCTCTTTGCTGAGAGGGATTTACCAAAAACAACATTAAACCAAAACTCTGTTTTCATCTGAGAATTTACTGAGACATATTCATCCTCTTTCACTCAGAGGGATTCACAAGACATTTTACAAAACTAACTCTGCCTCCTATGAAATTTTACACCACTGTGTAAATATTTCATTTACATTCACTGCTGTGTGAAAACAAAAACTTACAGGGATTTACACATTCACCTTTTCACCTGTGTGAAACAACTCATGGATTTGAAACAACCTACCCTTGGTTTTCTTCATTTACTTCTCCTCCACTGCTGTGCATTCTTTTCACTTCTTACATTACATTACAAACAAAAATATTCACACACATTCATGTGTGTTTCCCTGGTTCTTCTTTGCTAGTCTTTTACAGGTGCTGTGGACCCTGTTTTCTATTTTCACCGTGTGTTTTCACATTTCACACATTGGATTACAATCCCCAGTTTTTCATTGGTGCTGCTAGACCAATCTTCTTATCATCGTGCGCGATTTTCATAAATACTTTGGTGCTGCTGACCCCTGTTCCTTTTTACCGTGTGTTATTGCACACCTTCATTCCCCTGGTGCTGCGGACCCTCTGGTTTTTTTTCATATGCAATAACATTACATTGTTACAATACCCGTGCGTTTTTTTTCATAACAAAAAGATGGGTCAATGTTTTTATTAAACATATATTAAAAAACTTACCCATACTCCCGTATAAAAATAAATGTTACGGCCTGTAAAAAACTTAAATATCTTACCGAAGACATGTCATAATATTAATCATATGGTATGGGCCAGGTCCATAATATTAATCATATGGTATGGGCCAGGTCCACGCTGTATTTAATTTCAATCAGGCCCGTATGTACTTTGGTGAGTGTAAACCACGGAGACCTTACCTGGAGATCGAACGGCGGACAATCTTCACAGTTGATCGGACGCATATCGGATGGGGTAAGCTGACAACAGGTTACCTTCCGACGGATGTGACTTGCTGATGTCAGGCCAGCATCACTTGCTGGACAGTTGTCAACTCCCAATTGCATCGGAGCTCGTTGCACGGAAACTGCCTTTCGCTGAAGGGTGGTGCGATATGATACCGGCTGGTTTTGATTTCCTGCGGTGGTTTTGGCGCTGTGGTTGACTGCTGACCGCGCGATTCAGCTGGTGGCCTCCTGCGCACAGGGGAAATTACCATTTTCAACACTCCCCTTTAATTTCACCTGCTAGGCATTCAATCTTACCCAAACACTTCCTCAACTCCTTGACATGCTGCTATTGCAAAAGAGTCTTCCTCTTAATAGAAGGATTAACCTGAAACTGTGCTTAAGAGCACCTTCCTCGTGACAGAGGGATACACCATAACAATGTGTTGAAGAACACCTTCCTCTTGATAGAGGGATACACCTGTGACTATGCTGAAAAGCATCATCCTCATGATAGAGGGATTTACCATGTGTATGCTAAAGAGCATCTTCCTCTTGACAGAGGGATTTACCATGACACTGTGCTAAAAAGCACATTCCTCTTTAACAGAGGGATACACTGAGAACTTCACTTCCTCTCACGGAAGGATTGCTGCCAAACACTGCTGTCCATTACCTTTCATTTTTTCAACAAAACTTTATGCTGCTGCATATTCTCTGCTGTACTGTTGTGCCATCTTCTTTGCTGCGTCTACCCCACACTGCTGTGTCTTCACTTGCTGATGTGTCGCTGCACTTCACTTACTTTTCTTTGCAAACTCTGCATTCCTGTGCATTCTTCAAAGACATAATACTTTGTCTTTTCTGGAACAATTACTCTGTCCCACCTTACAAATTTACACTGCTGTAAAGGAAAAATTTTCTTTTTCATCTGCTGCTGTCCAAAAACTTCAAGCTGTTGCCTTTTCTTATGCACTGTTGTGTAAAAACACATTTCTGCACTCTCTCTTAGTTTTGGTTTCATTTTCTTCGCACTACTGTGCTTCTCCTTCTTGCCATCACGTTGTTGCCTTTTCTTTACACCTTGCTTCACACACTCTTAGTCTTCATTCAATTTTTTTTAAACAATGCACTGCTGTGCAGTTCCTTTCATTTTTCTGCTGCCACACTTTATCATTCACCCATGAGCATTAAAAATCTGTTGTCCCTGTTTCTCTTTATGCATTTCTTTGCATGTTGCATTGCATATGAAAAAAAAACATTACATTTCTTTTAGTTGTGTATTGTACTCACTCTGCTGTGAGTATGTTCTCCCACATTACATAGAAGGAAACTACCTTCCATTGCTATGCACTTCAAATGCATGTGCTCCATAACAAAATTCAAAATTGCTGTTTTATGTTCTATCTTCCCACTGCTGTGAGGGTCTCCATGCTTTGCACACTTTTCTTATTGCGCTGCTACATTTCACATTTGAGCGCTGCCCCTTTTTCTTTTCTGCTGTTATGGCAGATTTAACTTCATATTTTTCCCTTAAAATTTTTTTTTTATCAAAGAGTGACTGTTAAGACAGTTCAGCAACAAAAATTACAAGCTCCCCTTTAATGTGTGCTTGTCTTCTTTTGGCAGATTTTTCTCAAAACAAATTTAGATCAGCTGGGGAGTTCAAGGAATTTTCAGATTGACTTTCCTTCCTTCTCCATACTTGTGTAACTTTTTTCTTTTGCATGGGTCTAGCTTGTGTAAGAGCCCATGTCAAGTTACAATCTCGTGCCATATGCCCAATGTCATGACACTTAAAACATTCAACATTTTTCATGAATAAAAATTCATGACTTCTTCTTGTGAAATTATTTCTTGGAGATTGTCGGGGACCACAACATCTATCTCCATGAAATTCTCTACAGTCTTTTGCCATATGACCAAAGTTTGAGCAAGAATAACAATAACCAAAAAATGAACTTTGGTACCTGGGAGATGGAGGTTTCCTTGATGTACTTCTCAAGCCTTGCTGCCTTGAGATCCTTTGATGATCACCATTGCCTCTTGCCTTTTTTCCATCAGCTACAATTCTTCTTGGAGCTGGTTTTCTACTTGGAGCAGGATTTCTTCTATGGCAGCCTTCATTTTTCTCCTTGCCTTTGCTGGAACTAGGAGCATCACCATTTCTTTCTGGCTTCTTCACATCTCCTTTGGTTAAAGCATTTTCATCCTTGTTTAAGGATTCACCTACATACCCAAGTCCTGATTTATCAGATGTTGATCTGTGATAGCTGAGCATGTCATCCAAATCTTGAGAGCTCTTCATGATCTTGTTCATCCCTTCAACCTTCTTCCTGAGGAGGACAATCTCTTCTTCTAATCTTTCACACT